>JBBPTX010000009.1:0-246619 GCA_038094595.1 Pulveroboletus aff. annulatus | reverse complement strand
ACAGACCTCACATCAGTCACCCCATCACTGTGATGTGATCCCTTATCCTTAATTACCGTTGACATCTTCCATTCTACCCACCCGCAGCAGATCAACGGCTGGCTACCTCATGTACTTATTAATCTCCATCACAGGCCGACCCCTCATGTCGATCATGTTGGGCCTAGGGGATGGACTTATGTAGATACGTATCTAGATCGGTACACAACATGTATCTACACGTAGAATAGTATATAAAGCGAGACTGGACAGGAGCTCAGTCTCCAGTCTAGTTCTCTTGTTCCTCTCCTACAAGTAACATCTTAAGAAACGCTCCTCTCGATGCCTAGCTTTTAAGTGGTTGCCTGCAAAGATTTGTAGACGCAACATGAGCCATATGCTCCTCTTCTCTAACCTAGTTCTACCTACAGCTCCTGCCTAGTTAGCACTAGCAATCTATCTCCTTTGCTCCTCAGTCTTTGTTCTACTATTAAGTGAACACTTCACACTCAGGCCCTCCAGCCTTTATGTATCCTTGCCTCTTGAATCCTTGACCCTATCACCAAGCTAGGCATAGGTACTTCTTGATGCACTAATAAACCTCAACATTACCTTGACCTGTCATTCTCTCCTAACAGTACTTTGATCCAACAACCCCACAGTTGGTTACTGCTTGACATGTCAATATTCTTAATAATGTCCTGTGAACCCTTGGCCCTGCTAGGCTCTAGGCTTTGTAGGTATACACACAGCCTTATCTGAGGCCACATGTAACAAAAGAACTAGGTTTTTACCCTCAACACACACTATCACATATGCCACCTCAAGAGGATAAGAAGCACGCCAATCAGATGGAGAAAAGGGATTTGCATGCATTTTGCCAGCCAGACAAGGCTCACAAACAGTAGTAGGCAGAGTCCTCACATCCAACCGCAAACCAGTGACCATGTCATGCTTGACAAGTGTCTACACACCATCTAGGTGATGATGCGCAAGTCTATGATGCCAGAGAGCGAGATCAAGTGGAGCAGTGGTAGCAGGACTGGCAGAGTGCATTGCTGGCTCAATTGCAACATCCAAGAACACTGCATTGTTGTCATTGATGCTGGCCATGAAGAGAGGGGTGCCAGTAGAACAACAGAACATCATGTGAGTGGAGATGACATTGACAATGAAGCCAGAATGATGAGTGAGATACAGGATAGAAAGAATATTATTTCAGAGCTCTGGAACATGTAGGACATGAGAAAACTTGAATGCTCCACTGCTCCTTCCCTCTATTATTGGATGAAAGACAATAGACTCAAAACCAGCAGAATAAACAATGGTATTGTCAGCCAACTTGACAGGCACACATTTTGGGATATAGTTGCAAAGCCAGTGGCAATGCGGCATCATATGAGAAGTGATACCTGAGTCTGCATTCCAATGATCATCAGCATCAAGCTGAGTAGAGGGAGGGGTGGAAGAGGGAGTAGTAGAGGGGAGACTTGCACTTCTAGCACATTCAGTGACGTCCCGGACACCCTAGAGGGTAGCACTGGTGACAATATTGATAGAGGCAGAGGCAGAGGATCCAACAGTGGTGGTAGATGGAGTAGAGGACCCAGTGGAAGTGGTGACAGCCTGAGCCTTGTTTGCCTTATTACCCTTATGCTTCGAGATCTTATAGTTTTCTCTGGCATGCTGTAAGATGAAGCAATTGCACCGGCAGTGACTGCTCTTCTCACAGAAGGTACATGGCAATTGGGGTTATAGTTGCAGGTGCCTCCAGCAACAGAGAGGACAGCATCAGAGGAGGTAAAGGTAGAGTCCTCAGAGCAAGGAGTTGGTTCAACTCTTCAGCATCAAATGCCACTTTGACCTTCTCCTTATCAAGATCAGTGAGTAGGGCCAGAGAGAAGGTTAATTGGTAGTAGTCTGGGCCAAGAGCATGAATCATGGCCATGCAGGTGAGTTCATCATCAAGGGAGGTGAGTTTGAAGGAGCTGTCATGAAGTTCCTTGATCCTAGATATGGTCTACTTGACCCTAGCAACCAGGGCATTCAGGGACTCGTCTGGGCATTTCCTGATGTTAAAGAACCCGTCATAGGTGACAAAGCGAGTACCAGGCTTCTGCTGAATAAAGAGTGTTTGCAAGGCAGTCCAAGCAAGTGTGAGGTTGTCCTGGTGGTCTCGGATATGGATTTGCTGGTCTGGGGCAACGTTCAGCATGAGTTCCCCAGCAGCTTTGTCCTGTTTGATGTCTCAGATATCTTGTTCAGTCCATCCAGCAGTTTGGCGAGTTTCCTTGCCATCCACCAGCCTCTAAAGGCCTTTAAAGCGAAGAAGCGCTTTCATCTCCTCACTAGTGGTATAGTTGGTGCCATTGGGGGCCTGGATATGAGTGGGGTGTTGGTGCTCAGAGGCCGTAGGGGACCAGCGAAGATATAGGGGACACAGAGGTATAGGAGGTGGAATAGTATAGGAGCTCTCTAGAGAAGATGGCGCTGTAGCGACACTATGTGGTGTGAATTTGCAGCAAATATTGATGTGGGCAGACTCTCAGAGGTATGGAGAGTACGATGGAATGGATGAGAAGGTCGATTGACCAGTGGTATGATGAGTTATGATAGAAATGATATGGCTGTAAGCGCACTATGAGGCCCAGATGCTTTCCAATGTGATAACAAGTGATCCCCTCAAAGGATGAATACTAAAATTGAGCCAGGTATATTTTTAAGGTTGGAGAAGATGATGGTATCATTTCTGAGGTGAAGACAGAATACGATGTTGAGTGATATTGCTTTGAGTGCAGGGCTCATAATCTGATAATGGGAGGAAAGTGAAAGGAGAGCTTGTGGGTGTTCTGAATTGGCTTCTAGGAGCATGGACTAGAGTCCACTATGAGTAACCAAGATGTATTGAGCAGTGTATACAAAGGTACAGACCTGGAGTCCACTGTGATTAACCAAGGAGGAAAAACACAGTGGCTCCTAAACTATGAATGCCTATTTGTAAATAAAGGTAAATAGGTCAGCCACAACTGAAGTCGAGTGTTCAAATCATGGCAAGGGAAAATAATAAGGTCAAGAGTTTGAATCACTGAAGTGGCAAATTATGAGGTCAAGGGTTCAAATCATGAGAGTGACAAAAATCATAAAGAGCAACAGATAAGCACCACTTCCTTTGAGAGGCAATCTACAATAACTAGAATGCTATTTAATCCATTATTTTCTAGCAGATTGGTGACAATCAACAGATATGTCCTGCCATGGTCTGCTAGGGACTTCTAAAGGCTGTAATAAATCAGAGCTAGGCTGGTTGGAAGGCTTCATTTGTGTGCATCGATCGCAACAAGATATAGTTTTTGATCTAAGTTGTGATGCCTGACCACCAATAGTGATGTAAAACTAATTTAATAGTCTCTACATTTCTGGAATGACCTGCTATAGGTGAGTCATGACATAACTTAAGGGTCTTGATTTGTAAATCTTCATTATCTCTGTTTTTGGCCAGAATGTATAATCAATTTCCTTCTTGGTAAAGAAGTCCATTAGCTTCTTCATACACTTTGTATTCTTTACAGAGTTTCTGTACTTCTGTCTCCATGAAGGGACATATTTGATTAAATATGTCTTGTTGTAGCTATGCCCCTTCATCATAGATTTCAACTTTGGATGATGTTGTTCTTATCCACTCTGGGGAAATCATGGTTATTTCTTTATTATCATCTTCTATTCCCTGTGCATGATCTTCCCTTCTAAAGAGGGCATCTGCCTTTGTGTTTAACAATTCTGGTTTATATATAAATGTGTAGTTGAACTAGATAGATATTGCACCTATCTAGCTTGTCTTCTGAATAGATCTTGTGATTTCATAAAGTACTGATGTTTGCATTGTTATTCTACACTTCAAATGGATGTTCTGTTTCTTCTAATAATGATGCCACTGTTCTAATGCTCTGATGATGCTCAACATCTCTTTGTCAGTGATAGGATAGTTTCTCTCTTCTGATGACATTGAGTGCAAACTAAAAGCGACTAAATGCCATTTGTCCTTTTTAGAATAAATAATACTGCCCCTGTTGCATAATTAAAAGCATCTGTTTCTAAGTGAAATTGACAATTGTTACAATTCACTTGCAGGGTTATTTCTTTTTCTTTACTCATGCTATCAGACTAATAATTTCTTTTCTCACGCTTAACCCTTGTCCTTTCACATCGTTCCATACCTCTTGTAAGTATGCTTATCCCTTCATTGTGCAGGTACTCCTACTTTTCTGATCTTCTCATGCTGTATGTGCTAGCCCTTAATATCTTCCTCTCATGCATGAGTTCTACAATATTCTTTCAAATTCTACCACTGTTTCTTATGCCAGCTCTTAACCATTGTGATATGTAACTATCATGCTTTAACCTCACTATATAAGCCCTTCAACAGGGCGTCTCCTTTCCTTTCTTTAATCTAGTTCTACCTACAGCTATCGCCTAGTTAGCACTAGCAATCTATTCTCTTAGTCTTCATTCTACTATCGAGTGAACGCTTTACACTCAGACACCCCCGCCTTTGTGTGTCTTTCACCTTGAACCCTTGACCCTATCACCAAGCTAGGCAAAGGTACCTTGACTTTCCAACTACTGTTGGATGGATACTTAGTCAGCAACCCCACAGCCAAACACCTTGTGTGGATATTCTTAACCATGACCTTCTTCCCCTTGCTCCTGCTAGTCACTAGGCTCAGTAGGTCTATGTGTAACCTCACCCCAGGCCACATGTAACAACAATCGATGTCAGGGTAGGCAAGGATAGGGGCTGTGGTGAATCATTTTTTTAATTTATCAAAAGTGTTTTGCTGTGAAGAATCCCATTTTCAAGGAATGTCTTTCTTTAGAAGGTCATTCAGAGGTCTAGCAATTTGTGCATATCCTTCTATAAAGTGATGATAGTAGTTGGCAAGACCAGGAAAGCTTTGTACCCCTTTTATATTGGTGGGTGCTGGCCAATCTAAGATAGCATTAACCTTCTTGTGATCCATCTTAATTCCATCTTGTTCTACAACCATCTTCAAATAATCAACTTTCTTTTAAAGAGGTGACATTTCTCTGATTTGGCGAAGAGATTATTCTCTTCTAGATACTTTGGTACTTTCTTAACAATTCTTGTGTGTTCCTGTTCATTATCCATTTTCATAAATATTATGACATGGTCTATGTAGACCACTATGACATCTTCCATATCTGTGAATAATTCGTTCATGATTGTTTGGAAAGTAGCTAGAGAGTTGCACAGTCCAAAGAACATAACTAGAGTTCAAAAGATTCTTTATGGGTGATGAAAGTGGCCTTCCATTTGTCTTCTTCTTTGATACATACATTGTTGTATCCTCATCTGAGATCCAACATCATGAATAGCTTTGCCTCTTTTAGTTTATCAATTAGTGGTGATATAAGAGGAAGAGGCTAGTTATTGCAAATTGTTTGTGAATTTAGATAATGATAATCCTACACCATGCATTTTCAACTATCTTTCTTTGGCATGAAGAAGACTAGTGATGTCTGAGGAGATATGAAGGATCTAATGTATCCTTTGAATGATTAATTTTCTAACTAATCTAATACCTCATTTTGTTTATCTGTACTCAGGGATATGAGTCTTTCTTTCTTCAGCTGGAAGTCTTCTTTTAGGTCTATAGCATGATTCCAAGATTTTCATGTAGGCATTCTTGTTGATGCCTTTTCTTCAAATACCTTAAGGTATTTGTTGCGACTACAAGTTCTTTGCAGGCAATCACTATCCTAAACGTCGAGTGGAATACTATCTTAGGGGTGCTTTGTGGGCAGAGGACAAGAGAACTAGACTGGAGACTGAGCTCTGTCCAGTCTCACTTTATATACTATTCTACGTGTAGATACATGTTATGTACCAATCTAGATATGTATCTATATAAGTCCATCCCCTAGGCCCAACATGATTGACATGAGGAGTCGGCCTGTGATGGAGATTAATACATGCACGATGTTATCAGCCGTTGATCTGCTGCGGGTGGGTGGAATGGAAGGTGTCAATGGTAATTAAAGATAAGGGATCACATCACAGTGATGGGGTAACTGATGTAAGGTCTGTGATGATCACAATGTATTAAATACGTGCTGTGATCTGTGGGTGAAGAGTGAAACAGTGAAGTCCACAGATCTAGAAGGGCCTGTAGATCCCCTGTGTCTAGCACAGTGTCTAAGTTAGGTTTTCCCTTGATTAGATAAAAGAAGTGTCTATGTATATGCGCAAAGTAAAGATGAAAAATATATAGCTGTAATAGTATTCATGATGACATTCTGGCATGAGCTCTCCCACAGATTTTTTTTGGTCCATAAAGGTTTTAAGTTTTTCATCCACTGCTTGTTAAATTCTAATATTATGTTTTTATTTTATTTTTCTTCTTTTTCTAATGTTTTTATTCTTTTGTATACTTTATATTAAGCTTTCTGCTTTTCTTTTTCTAAGAGTCTAAGATAGATGCTCTTGTCTCTGAGTTCCCAACATTCTTTTTCACAACTTCATAATCTGATTTCCTTAGTCTTCCAGTAGATATCTGGGTTATGCTTTTTTAACCAAGAATAGTTAATTACCATTTGATTCTTTTCCAAGCTAGTGACTTCTGCTTTGACTATTTCTTGATATTCTTTGTAATCTAGCAAAAGGGATGCTATATGTGTAATCTTGCCTGCTTTGTTTTGTGTCCCATCCACATTATAGATGGTAAGAGGTTATGTGAGCTGCCTAAGTGGGAGGGCATGCTGCATTGTGAATACATTATCTACAAAGACACAATTTGCACCTGAATTCAAGATAGCTGAAACTGAAATAAAATCTTGATCAGTGTTGTGACTACAATCTTGCAGGGCAATCACTATCTTTTTAGATGTTGAGTAAAAGAACTATCTTAAATATGAACTATAGAAGAAGAACAAGAGAACTAGACTGGAGACTGAGCTTTGTCCAGTCTCAATTTATATACTATCTACAATATAGATACATGTTGTGTATTGATCTAGATACATATCTACATATGTCCATCCCCTAAGCCCAACATGATCCACATGAGGAGTTGGCCTATAGTGGAGATTAATAAGTATATGTGTTTACCAGCCATTGATCTGCTGTTGGTGGATGAAATGGAAGATATCAATAGTAATTAAAGATAAGGGATCACATATCACAGTGATGGAGGTGACTGATATGAGGTCTGTGATGATCATGAAGTATTAAATATGTGCTTGTGATCTGTGAGGCAAATGTGAAAAGCTGAATGCCCACAGATCTTTGAAGGGCCCATAGATCCCTGTGTCTAGCACAATGTCTACGTTGGGTTTTCCCTTGATAAGATAAAGAAGTGTCCATATATTGGCTTAAAAAAATGTCCCAATGTTGAGGTATTTTGAAGAGATTGGTTTATTTCTAGAAAGAAAAAAGATTCATGTCAAACCCTTGCAGGATGGAAGAATGTACGTGCTCTTGGCTTTCTAAAAATATTCAGTTTATGTAATTTGGTTGGCATGGTATTGAGATATGGTCATTTTAAAATGATATGTCATTGAGACACTTATTTGACCCTGATGCTGTTATTCATTATTTAGTAAATAGCATAAGCTTCTGATGGGTGATATGCCTTGATCCTGACTAGTTATGTTAGTTACATAATGCTAAAAGATATAAAAGCCATAATCTCACCCAGCTAACTCTACTTCATCATGAAACCTATTCCTACCTCTATTAAAACCAATATCCTCTTTCTTTCTGAATCTGGTCTCTCTGCTTGTCAGATATCCTCTCAAACTGGTCTTGGAAAGTCTACTGTGGCTAGGGTTATCAAAGAGTTGCTCTCAGAAAAGAAGAACGTCAAACTAGGATGCTCTTTCAAGCTTTCTTCTACTAATAAAAGAAAAATAGTCACTAGTATTACCACTGGAAAAGCTGAAAATGCTGTTCAAGCTGCCCATCTCATCAACACTGTTCTCTCCTCACCCATCTCTTCTCAAACAGTTTGCAATGTGCTCAAATCTGCTTCCTTGAAAGCTGTAGTCAAGAAAAAGAAGCCCCTTTTAACTGTCAAACATAGGAGACAGAGGCTGGCCTTTGCTCTTAAGCATCAGAACTGGACTATAGAGAACTGGACTAGAGTTATTTGGTCAGATGAGACTAAAATCAATAGGCTTGGGTCAGATGGAAGAAAGTATGTGTGGAAAGGGGTAGGTGAGCCTTTGCTAGACAAGGAGATTCAGAGGACAGTCAAGTTTGAAGGAGGTTCCTTGATGGTTTGAGGATGTATGGGGTGGAATGGTGTGGGGATTCTGGCAGAGGTAGAGGGTAGGATGGATGCAGAGCAGTATATCTCCATTTTGGAAGATAATCTGCTTCCTAGCATGGAGAACTCTGGGATTTCTGAAGACAACATTATTTTTCAACAAGATAATGATCCCAAACATACCTTCAAAAGAGCTCAGAAATGGCTTGACACCCATGGGATCAAGGTTCTGGATTGTCCAGCACAATCTCCAGATATCAACCCTATTGAACATCTTTGGCAAAACCTGAAAAAGAGGCTTAATGGGTATACAATACCACCAAAAGGGGTTTGGGAGCTTTGGGAAAGAATTGCAGTGGAGTGGGGCAAGATTGAGGTTGAGGAGTGTCAAAGATTGATAGAAATCATGCCTAGGAGGATGATGGCTATGATAAAGGCCAAAGGAGGACATACCAAATACTAGAACTTTAGGTTTGAGATGATGCTCAAATAAGTGTCCCAATGACATGTTATTTTAAAATGACCATATCTCAATACCATATCAACCAAATTACATAAACTGAATATTTTTAGAATGCCAAAAGCAAGTACATTTATCCATCCTGCAAGTGTTTGACATGAATCTTTCTTTCTTTCTAGAAATAAAGCAATCTCTTCAAAATGCCTCAATATTGGGACACTTTTTTGAGCCACTGTATAGATAATCAATGAAAGTCATATGACACAAAGGAAATCCAATGCACCTGCAGCTGTTATAATCCTAAACCTTCTTGCCATTTGAGTTAAGATATGAAGCAGAGAAATGTGCATCAATGTCTTAAGTGCACTCAGCTCATCCTCTCTTAGTTGGCTCATTCACATTAATGACTTGGATGTTCTTGAGCAGGCTATTAGATCTGATAAGGGCAGCATCACCAGCAGACCCATTGGCCTATCCATGGTGTTTCTGAAGCCCTAAGAGGAATTAGATGATAACTGATTCAATTAAGCCCAACTTACCTTTTTTTCTTTTTAGGCAGGCCCTCAGCATCAGATTTAGCAGATGACATGGTAGCATCAATGTCATGGACTTTCCAAGTCTGTTTTGAGCTAGCCTCACTGCCAGATGCTAGTACACCATCACCTTCAGATGGCCACATTGCTGTCTGAGCTTTCAGATGGGAGGAAAGCTCCAAATTGACTGCATTCTCAGCACATGTTACACATGCTAATGGTATGGCCATATGTCTGGGCCAGTGAATGTTGCATCTACAATTTCTTATAGGCAATCACTATACTTTAGACACCAAGAGGAGGAACTTTTGATGGTAAACTGTAGGAGAGGACAAAGAGAACTAGACTGGAGACTGAGCTCCATCCAATCTCACTTTACATATATACTCTTCTACTATAGATATGTACATGTTGTGTATCAATCTAGATATGTATCTACATAAGTCCATCCTCTAGGCTCAACCTGATCGACATGAGTTAGCCTGTAATAGAGATTAATAAGTACATGAGGTATCTAGCCATTGATCTGCTGTGGATGGTAGAATGGAAGGATGTCAACAGTAATTAAAGATAAGGGATCATGTTATGATTCGCTCACAGGACGAATGCTTTTTCTCTTCTTACGATATTGGACTAACACTTTTCCTTTCTCACACTTAACCTCATTCCTTCCATGTCATTCTACGACAATCCATACACCTCATAAGCGTGCTTATTCCCTCACCGCGCAGGTACTCCTTCCCTTCTGATCTTCTCATGCCAAATACGCCGGCCCTTAATGTTTCCTTCTCACACATGGATTCCCTATTGTTCTATCCGCTTCTACCACCATTTCCCATGCCAGCCCTTAACCATTGTGACATGTAACTGTCACGCTTTACTTTACTATATAAACCCTTCAACAGGGCTCCTCATCTCTCTTCCTCAGCTTAGTTCTACCTATGGGTTGTCACCTAGTTAGTGCTAGCAATCCACTTTCCTTTACTCCTCAGTCTTTGTTCTACTATTAAGTGAATGCTTCGCACTTGGCTCATCGCTTTAGTGTGTCTACGACTCTAGAACCTTTGACCCGTCAACACCCTTGACAGTACCTTTGATCCAGCACCCCTACGGCTGGCCCTACATCATCATATACATGAATGACTGATCTCCCGACCCTACTAGGCATTAGTAGGTCTACGCACGACCACACCCACAGCCACATGTAACAGATCACATCACAGTGATGGGGTGACTGATGTGAGATCTGTGATAATTATGAGAAATTAAATATATGCTTATGATCTGTGGGGCAAAGGTGAAGAGCTAGAGAGGAAGCCCACAGATCTAGAAGGGGCCATAAATCCCCTATGTCTAGCACAGTGTTCAGGTCAGGTTTTCCCTTGATAAGATAACAAAAATGTTCATATGCATAGAATTAAAGGATGAAAAATATATAGCTGTAACAGTGAGGCTATTCCTCAGTGTTGGACATAGCCATTATATATAAGCGAGAGAATAAGCTTGGCTGAAGAGATGAAACTTAAAAGTTTTCATAATCATATACCATTTATATATAGTTATTGGCTCCTGCTGGAACTAGGAACAACTTGACTTCTCACAGCTTCAGAGCTTCTGGGGCCTGGCCTGGCTTGGCTCAAAGCTTCCCAAAAGGTGAGGCCTGACTCCAAGCTCTACCAAGCCTCTAATATGGCCTGGCTTTTTGGGGCTCAGCTTCACTGACTCAGGGCTTTCAGGTCAGGCCATGGCATCACTACTCAGATTACATGGTTCTGTTTGAGGAGGAGTGTTGTCAAATACTTTGCATGGACTATGATACAAATGGACATGCTTAGCTAATCACAATAGATAAATTCAGACATGATGCACATCCACATCTCAGTTGCAGACTCCATCTCACACTGAGGTGAGATCTGTCATTCCTTACCTTTTAGTATATTACTCATATCCTGTAGTGTACTTCTACACCTCTGACCAACACTGAGGCTACCTGGCAACATGGAGCCCCACATCCCCTGCAAACACAGGGTGTGCATAAGAGCATTTTCCCTCAGACCAGAACTCACCATGAGTCTCCACCTTAGCTAGTTACATAGGACTAGACCTTGTCAGTTGCTACATAACAATCATAGCTTGTCCAAAAAAAAAAAAGAAAGGGGTCCAAAGACGGGTTGCAATAAAGAACTATAAAAAAATTCCCATTAGCCGACTTGAACGACTGACCTCGTCATTACTAGTGACGCGCTCTACCAACTGAGCTAAACGGGAGTACTTTTTTTGATGAGCTGGCTCATACAAAAGAGGGCAGGATGACGCGAGAGAGCCGGCCCTGAATTGATCTTGTCGCGTTCTCGCGCCGTCTGCAGCGACCTGAGTAGCTCACATTATGTCTGGCTTTGACACCAATCAAGTTTTCACCGTCAACGTACATCCTTCCTCTGCTTCAACCTCGGCAGATACCCCTTCCCAGACGGAAAAACTCCTCCTCGAATTCGTATTGCAGTACAGGGTAGGCGGGGATTTTATATACAGGTTTTCCCCATCCCTTTTCAGTCGGTTCCAATCTCACTAGGCGGTCATATCATAGGGACAACTTACGCGGAAATCTTCTTTTGAAGGTGTACCACCTTCAGGTAGATCTTCGCCACCTCAGCCTGTACAACGACGAACTTGCACATGCTATTCAGGATCGACCAGCGGATATTCTTCCCTCAGTAGGTCGTCTCGACATGAATATTTTCTTCTATTTATATTCCAAAGTTTGAAAACGCGGCCACCAAGGCAGCCAGGTCGATCCTTTTCCCTCTGGCAAGCACATCCGATGAACGAGCAGAAGCTTCCCTCCAGTCCATACCCAAGATTCAGATAACCATCCAATCTGGGCTAAGCATGCAACGATTTCGTGACCTGACGGCAGGCACGATGAACAAGTTGGTTCGCATACCAGGCATCGTCATTTCGGCCTCCGTTCTCTCCTCTAGGTCCACAAAGCTTCATCTCCAGTGTCGTGCGTGCAAGTCGACAAAAATCATATATCCTCCTGGTGGTTTGGGTGGTCTTGGTAATGGTTCTGACAGAGGCCTCCCAAGGTCTTGTGATGCTCCTGAGCTGGAGAATCAAAAGAAAGATTGTCCTTTAGATCCCTATATCATTATTCACTCGAAGTCCGGCTTCGTCGACCAACAAACGCTCAAGCTCCAAGAGGCACCAGATATGGTGCCAGTTGGGGAACTCCCTCGACATATTCTCTTATCAGCCGACAGATATCTTACGGGGAAGGTCGTCCCCGGCTCGCGTATAATCGCAACTGGGATTTACTCGACATTCAACTCGGCAAAAAATGTGAGTCCTTGTTAGTTTCACTCCTTCCTATTATGCCACTAAGGTTTGGCCAAGAAATCTGCGGGAGCGGCCGCCCTTCGACAACCCTATCTTCGTTTGGTTCACATTGAGTTGTCATCTCCATCTGCAAGTGGCGGGGCCTCAAACCCATTTGGGGTGCAGTTCACTCCTGACGAAGAGGAAGATTTCGCCGAGATGGCACGAAGCGAAGGTTTCTACGATCGCTTCGCCAAAAGTGTAGCACCGAGTATATATGGTTGCCTAGGTCTGTTTATATCTCGCAAACTGGCAATACCCGCTCTTGAATCATTTCAGATATCAAAAAGGCGATTACTTGCCTCTTGTTCGGAGGCTCAAAGAAAGTACTACCTGATGGGATGCGACTGAGGGGAGATATCAATGTATTGCTACTCGGAGACCCTGGTACTGCCAAAAGCCAATTACTCAAGTTTGTTGAGAAGGTGGCAGTTGCTGTTATGTACAATAGCTATTGGTTAACGATGCTTATAGGTTGCTCCAATCGCCGTATATACTTCGGGAAAGGGCTCGAGTGCAGCAGGTCTGACAGCTTCAGTACAACGTGATGCAATTTCTGTGAGTTCACGTGGAAATATACTCAAAATATCACTAATCTAACTGATTAGCGCGAGTTTTACCTCGAAGGGGGTGCAATGGTCATTGCTGACACAGGTGTAGTGTGCATCGACGAGTTTGATAAAATGCGTGATGAGGACCGTGTTGCCATTCATGAAGCTATGGAACAACAAACTATATCGATAGCAAAGGCTGGCATAACCACAGTTCTGAACTCCCGAACAAGCGTCCTAGCAGCTGCAAATCCAGTATGGGGTAGGTACGATGAAGGACGAAGCCCAGGCGAGGTAGGATAATTGCCCGTATTACATGACTCGAGACCTTACCTTTTTTTTTCAGAACATCGATTTTCAGACAACCATCTTATCCCGATTTGACATGATATTCATAGTCAAAGACGAACATAATGAACAACGGGATCGGGTTTGTTTTGTTTCTTGCTCCTTTTCGTTTCAATATTTCCTGAGTCTTCCCAAACAGATGATTGCAAAGCATGTCATGAACATCCACATGAACAGACCCAACCAAAGTGTTGAGAATGACGAAGTTATTGGCGAGATCGACATCGACAAGATGAGGCGATACATTGCTTACTGCAAAAGGTATGCTTCGTCCTCAAAGTGCGTCTCACTGTTCTCAACCAACTCGTAGTAAATGTGCACCTCGTCTGTCCCAAGATGCTCAGGAAATGTTGAGCAGTCACTTTGTCAGCCTGCGGAAACAAGTTCAGCAAGTCGAGCGAGACAACGATGAGCGAAGCTCCATACCGATAACTGTTCGGTTTGTTCAATGACGACCACTCCTCTATCTTCGTCGCTAACGACATCTTCAGTCAATTAGAGGCCATTATCAGGATATCCGAGTCACTGGCCAAGATAACACTGTCACCCATCGTGCAAAATCATCACGTTGAAGAAGCAATACGTCTGTTCAAATTTTCCACCATGGACGCAGTGTCGGCAGGTTCTATCGATGGCATGTCGCGAGGTGAGCTTAACGAAGAGATGAGCCGCATAGAGAAGGAACTCCGAAGGCGATTGCCGGTTGGATGGAGTACGAGTTACCAGAGTCTCATTAGGGAGTTTGTCACCCAACAGGGTTATTCGGGCCACGCCCTCGAACGCACGCTGTTCATCCTGGAGAAAAGGGAGATCATTAGGTTCAGCGGGCAAAAAAAAGTGGTTCATAGGTGAGTTTGGTGCACTGAGTGGTGGTTCCTTACTCATTTACGCAGGGTTGGAGTATAATACATTAACGTTCAATGTCTCTTAGATCTGCAATGTAATTACTCTGATTTGATCAACACCGGTAGTTTTCTTCGCTTCGGATTGCTAGTGCACGATTAACGATCAACCTTGCTTTCCACCAATCACTAAAGTGCCGCCCGCCTAGCTCGATCGGATAGAGCGTCAGACTCTTAAGACTGGGCGATCTGAAGGCTGTGAGTTCGACCCTTGTGGTGGGCTATGGATTTGAAAATTATTTTTGCTCCTTGATGTGGGAGTAGTGACCATTATTAACCAACATATGAAAAAAAAAATCATAGCCCACCGCGAGGGTCGAACTCGCAGCCTTCAGATCACCGCCTTGTACGACTTGTACAATCGTAAAAGTCTGACGCTCTATCCGATTGAGCTAGGCGGGCGATGATAGCAAGCTGTCACAGACTTATCATAGCGGTAGATTGGTCATACGGAGTGAAAAATAATTGCCCATAACAAGTAGTCTACACTTTACTACACTTTACCACATTTACTTTTGACTTAGTGGTGAACGTAGACAAAATCCAGTTAGGACGTGCCATCCAGAAGGGCCTTGATATAGACTACTCGTTTTTTTCACCCCAACCCATCTGTTTTAATTTTGCCCTAATTTTTTCTGACTCACGTGATGGTGTTCTATATGCACGTGAGCCTCCAAGTTCTAATGCGTACTTACTACTACTAGTTACCGCTACTACTCCAACTTGCTCAAGGAGCAAGCTATATGTTGGCATCAGACAGGGCGAGGTACGTGGCGGCTCTTCACCCATTCTGTCATTTTAGTTCAGCTGTAACATTTATACAGACTGCCATTCTCCGTTGGAAATAGTCCTTCCCTCCAAAGGGCCTCCATATGATGGATCATATCATAGAAATTTCATCTGATTCTGAGGACGACGCGTAGGTGTGGTCGTATTCGCACTGTAATCTTACACTAATTTTTAGCCAATCATCTAGGTTTTGTCAGCCACGCCAAAGGTGAGACTTTGTTGAATTATAATGTTCTTATGTTCTTCATGAATTTCCACTGGCAATCGCAGCACATTCGGATCTATACCCCAAGGAGAAAATAAACACCGCGTGCTGGCTCCTGTGTGGAACGATGTCATCGAATTAACGGACAGCGAGTCGAGTGACTCTTTGGACCTTCCTGACGTACTATCTCCTTTGGTCAAAGGGCCGCATGGGAGAAAAATCGTGGGTTCGAGGAGACATCCACCTTCTGGCTCGGAAAAGTTTGTATCACTATATGTTGATACCAGCGACGAAGGGGAATCTGATGAGGACTGTATTCTCGTATGGTGCGTGTTTGATAGCTCATTGCTCCGTTTCACTCACTTTTATCTAGGAATGGTCCCCCAGGTTCCCGAAAGCCAGTAAGGAACACCCTTCCCACTGAAGGTACGATCTACGCCTTTCTTACATATCAAGGGAAGTCATATTGAGCCACTAACTTATTAGACCAAAATGTCGCAGAAAAGAGCTTGTTGCCCCAGCCTCCACAGAAAAATGCCCTGCCTAGGTCCCCTCAGGTGGCACGAATGTTGCCTAGTAAAAGGCCAACACATAAGGCGAAAGAGCAAGCACGACGGCAGAACTATGCTACCAAGCTGTTTTCTGAACTTAATGAAAACGTTTTTGGCAATCATCTCCCAAAGGATACCACCCTGGAATGGAGCAAACGCCTATTGACTACCGCAGGTCGAGCGCGCTGGCACCGGCGAGTGAACCACCCTCCACAGATCCAACAGTATTGATTATCATTGGTTTAGTTCACGTGAAGGCGTAGATACCACGAAGATTGAATTGGCATCCAAAATCTTGGACTCCGATGGTGAACTTGTTGTGGTTTCAAACAAAACGCACCATACTCACATGATTGGATTGCTTAGAGCGCATTCGAAATACTTTGTCCCATGAGATGTGCCATTTGGCATGCTGGGTGATTGATAACCACCCTCGGGAAGTCCACGGTCAACTTTTCAAATCGTGGTCAGTTCTGTGCTATCCTTTTGCTTAATGTACGACAGAAAATGTTTTTCAGGGCGAACAAAGTAATGCACAAACGCCCAGATATCCATATTTCTGTAAGTTCATATTACACTCGGGAACGCATGTATTGATTATGCTAGACCCGACATAACTACGAGATATCGTACCCATATGAATGGAGTGAGCTTATTTCGTTGTGTGGCGTATCTTCGATCTGACACTCAGATCTCAGAATGCGAAAAGTGTTCAAAGATGTAAGTACATTGAGATCCCGTTGAAGAGATATTATCAATTTTTCCTAGCTATGGTAGATACTCCAAATCTATACGGCCGAATGAATGTGGTATGTCAAAAAGTCAAAATTTTGTCATATGGAGCTGTGATCGTTTCGCTGGAACAGTTTGTGGTGCTTGCAAAATAGGCAAGCTGACCCCTTTGTTCATCGAAAGAAAGCAGACAATCCCCAAGGTCAGCCGTATGGCTATGGCCAAACCACGAGGTGAGGTGAATTATTCCCTTGCATGAACTTCCCTGATCTATCATCAGACTCTCCTTACTCGGTGGTTGCGAGTCCAACCAAGAGTGGTCCTGTTACACAACAGACCCCACCGTCACCAAGTCTCGATACAATGGATATTTCGAGCCTTGTGAATGCAATCGGAAGCATATCTATTGATGAGGGTTCGCACCATAATTTATCTACACACGCGGCCGTGGAGGTTGTTCCCAGAGAGTGAAGCACTCGAGTGCGTCGGGAGCGCATCTGGGAGTCCGTCAAAAGATTTACCATCATACGGGTATACAAGGAAGTCCGTTTTGGGAGTAGAATGCGGAGCAAAACATTGTAATAGAATCTGGTGGCCGATTCCCATAAGCTTCATTGGCAAGCTATCTAAGTGCTTGGGGGTTGACATTACTTCGACCGTTGTTTGACACAACCTACTGCCTGTGTACTTTGTTCCAGACAGATGTCATGGCCAGTCATCGTATCATGGTGTAGGCGGATGTTTTCGGGCTGTTTGTATTTATGGTAACTTGCTAGAATGACCAACGAAAGGCCTGTAGGTATCATGGAACGAAACATGATCTAATGAGTGGTTGTTCTATATATTATGTCTACAGATAATTTGGGTCATCGGATGATCATGGCTTACCACTCAACCACGCTCACCCGTTCTTCGTCCTTGACGTGCAACCATTCGTGGTCTATCATGTCATGTGCATCTTTACGCTCTCGCTGATCGACGGCGAGCATAGGACGAAGGAATGCGCAAAGTTGAGCAGCAGTAGCATTCGATAGTAGATACTTTTCCGTCATCACGTTGTAGAGTGGCCACGGCTTCAGAGATCTGATGTACCGCAATGCACCTGAAATGGATTAGGAAATTTCGACAGCGAAATAAAGGACTGACCTGTGTGATCAAATAATTCTCTACTATACCTGCCCCCCATCTTTGCTTCCAGAGGGAAATCACCCATTAGTTCGATGATCTGCGCCATATGGTCGTCATCTTTGGAGAACAATTCTCCCTGACCGTGTGGATCGAAAAGGTATTCGGCCGTCAATAGTTCAAAAACTACACATGCCAGGCTCCACATGTCGACACGGGTCCCCCAGTCACGTCGCCCAAGGATAGCCTCGGGGGAACGATACTGGCGAGTTTGGATATCTTCAGTGTAATGGTGCTTTGAGGGTGTGGCATTACCCAGATCTGCAATCTTGATCGTGAGTGGGGCATACCCAAGAAGAGTTTGGGGGGGCTGTGGAGAGGTAGAGGTAGAGGAAAGGGTCGAGGTAGATGAGTTGGTTCGCTGAGGCGCGGTCCGAGAGAGTAACGATGGGCCAATAGAAGCATGGGGGATATCATTCGAGGAATGTGATTGGATGAGGGGTGAACGCGGCGTGGTAATAGAAATACCCGAGCCCGGGGAAAACTTCTCTCGCAGGTGCGAACTAAGGTTGGAGACTGTAATGGAAGCCATCTTGGACAATGCAGGTATATCCGCACTCTCCACAGAAGTCGGTGGAGTGCTGAAGATGCTGTTGGTACCGGTGTGCTTTGAAAAAGAGGATGTGGTTGATGAGGTGGATGGACTCCCCGGCTGCAACAAAGGCTGGTCGATGGGCATGATTCTGGGATCGGGAGAAACCGTGTGTTTTGAAGGTTTGCTAGTAGGAGAGTTTTCATGGGGAGGAGTGGCAGAAAGGAAGTGATTGCGAAGATTCGCACTACTTGCACTAGCGCCGACGCTACCGCATCTAGATGAAGGGCTCGACAATGGTTGTGAATCAAAGATCTCGACGTGGCGTTCGCGGGTGGGAGGTCGACGGGCTGGGATAATCATGCCTGTGCGGGGCCTTGTGGGGCGAGGCACACCAACTTGACGTGAACGTGGAGAGGGGGATACGGAGAGTTCTGCAAGGATGTGCGCTTCAACGTCGGGGATAGAGATAACTGAAAGGGGGGATCAGAAGACGAAAGATGGGAGGGGGGGACATACGGATGTTCTCTGGCTTAATATCAGTGTGTACAAGGTCACACTCATCGTGAAGGTACTGGAGACCAAGAAGGACCTGCCTGGCGATTACCTTGACAAGGGGTTGTGGGACACCCTTTTTCTTGTGACGTTCGACGAGAGCCAAAAGGTTCTCGCCGAGGGGTTCAAAGACGATGCATATGTGATTTTCTGGGCCATAGTGCGTGAAAGAGTCGAGGAAAGAGACTATGTAAGCACGACCTGGATGGGTGAGATTTGCGTCAGATACTTTGGTGAGAAGCTTTATCTCATCACGAGCTGTGTCGGCATAGCGGGAAGCGGATTTGACGACCTTGAGGGCAGAATAGCGAGATTGGCTAAAAAGTGATGAAAGAGAGAAGAAAGAGGGAGGACGGGGGACGCACTGGGAGTCGTGAACGAGCCAGACGGTGGAGAAGTGGCCCCAGCTGTAGTAGGGATAAGAAGGGGCGAGGGGAGGGAGAGGGGGCCATACCCGAGCTTTCTAACGATGAGATAGCGACCATCTTTGAAGAGGTCGTTGATCTTTATGGGCAAATAGCCACCCGTGTTGTACTCTACTGGGGACTCCTCCTCCTTCGAAACATTGTCTTGGACGGGGACAATCTTTGGGCCTGATGAAGTGAGGACGTACTGATATTTAGCGCACGGTTCCTTTGGGGCCATTAAAACGAGGAGGAAGAGAACGGCACGCAAACCGCTTGTACCCGAACACGGTCACGGACGGAGCGCGGCAATCAAGTTAGTACCGTCCATGCCTTCGACCACGACCACGACGCCGACCTTGCAAGACATCTACACGAGACATTTTCATGTCCATTTCCCTGCCCGAGAACTTCATCGGCGCCGTCAAGGACGAATGGCGGCTCTTTAGGTATTCATCTTTATCTCTAGGGCGCCGAGCGTCTCCTTGATGCTCGTTCTGCTCAGCGATCGCCCCGTTGACTATGTAATTGGTTCACCCATTGGCTTCGGCGCGTCCTCCGTCGTATACGCCGCCGTATACAATCCTCCCCCACCTGAGTTTCCTCGTCCGTATCCGTGCGCGCTCAAGGTCCTTGATCTCGACACCCTTCCCCTACATTCTCTCGCCCTCCTTCAGCGTGAGACCCAGCTCATGTCCCTTTCAAAGCATCCAAATGTCCTCCGCGTGCGTGGGACTTGGATCGATGGTCACAAGCTTTACATTGCCCTTCGTCTCATGAACAAGGGAAGCGCTGCGGACATCATGAACTATGCCTGGCCTGGTGGAATGGAGGAGGAAGTCGTAAAATGCATCCTCAAGCAAGCCTTGGACGGTCTCAAGTCAGTCTCTCCCCCCCCCCCTCACGCCGAATCTCACCAATAGCTTTTCACCAGTTACCTCCATACAAATGGGTTCATCCACCGCGATATCAAGGCGGCAAACCTGCTCGTCGATGACGACGGAACAGTCCTAGTTGGCGACCTTGGCGTTGCTGCTCCCCTTGTAGATGATGGTGAACAGTCAATCATCCATCCCCTCGGTTCTGCAACCTCAAGCTTGAAATGGGACCTTCCACCTCGCCCCCAGCTCGGAAAGCGCAAGTCTTTCGTCGGCACTGTGCGTAATCTCTCATTCCTACGGTCTAACATCACTCACCTACGATTGGCAGCCGTGTTGGATGGCACCAGAACTTATCCAGGGAAAACGCTACGACGCAAAGGCTGATATTTGGTCATTTGGAATTACGGCCATCGAACTTACCCAAGGACGACCACCACGGTCGCGCGAAAGCGCACAAACCGTCCTTCTCGAAATGTGTGTTTCTTATTGCCACCAATTGACGGGGTCCATAATCGTCAACCCCCTTTCTCAGTGTCCGGGAAAGCCCTCCAATACTAGACCGGGAAGGAGGCGTGCATCGTTACTCCCGCGCGTTCAAAGAGATCGTTGATGCTTGTCTCACCAAAGATCCTTCAAAACGGTAAGTAGTACCGGTATCGTTGTTCGCTGTCCATTCATTCTGCTGTACACACAGTCCAACAGCAACCGAACTTTTGCAGACGCCATTTTTCCGGAGCGCAAAGAAAAAGTCTCATCTCGTCGGGACGATATTGCACGGGATTCCCCCGTTAACTGTGCGCCAAGAACGACGTCGCCGCCCAGACAGTCTGACGACTCAACGTACCACTGATTCGTGGGATTTTGGTTTGACACCCATTAACTCTCAGACATCGTCCCTCGTCGGAAACAATCCAAGAAATGCGCAAAAGAATAAACCCTTGAGTATTACTTCCGAACGCAATCACGACAATCGTCCGGAAACTTGCCGCACATTCCATGACGAACTGCCGCAACAATCCACTGGGGAGCCCAGCCTCACAACTTCGTCCAAGTCAGAAGCCCCGTCCCAACCCCGCCCCACGACTGCAATCCCAATTGCTCGTCGGAATGGCGCTTCACAATCTACGCCATCTTCGTACTCTTTGGTTGTGACCCCGCTCAACTCAAGCCTTCCTTCAACGTCTTCGGGCTTTTGGGAGAGACTTACTCGAAGACCTTCTCGCAATGCGTTGACCGACCATGAGGTTCCCAAGGGTAATACTAGTGCCTCACGATTCCGGGGAAGAGTAGGTTCCTTTTCATTAGTCCAACACCCAAGTATGGCACCATAGCAATCATGATCCTGGCCCAGCGACACCTTGTTCCATCATATATTCTTGTCGATATTGTATCTCATACTCATGGGACATAGTACGTCACATTGAATCCTTTTTAATAGTAGATATCAGTAGTTTCCGTGTCACCCAGAACCTCTAATTGCATGGATCCACGAATTACATGGCTTGTAATGATATCATGGTAAATACCTTTTACCCAATGATGAGCTTGCCGTCAGCATCATTGAATTCATAAGGAGGTATCTCTAGATTAAGCTGCGAGGGACAAGTTTGAGCTGCCAATGTTGATCCAGAATAGGTTTTTCTCACCGGTGCTGGTCCTTTGCGTGCGCGACCGGCTGTTGGGGTACATGTTTATAGAAGGTATGGCAGAGATAGATAAAACTCACAGATATCATAATGCGAGCCATGACAAGGACAGAACCACCCTCCGAAATCACCTGCCTCACCGATTGGGACACAACCAAGATGAGTGCAAACACCGAGCATGACCAGCCACTCTGGCTTCTTCGTCCGATTCTCGTCGCTTTCTGGGTCCCTAAACACTTTCCAGTTGGTACTCCTGGCTTCTTGGATCTCGTCGGATGTGCGGTGACGGACGAAGACGGGCTTTCCACGCCATTTGATGATCACGTTTTTGCCCTCTGGGATGCTGGCAAGTTCGACTTCCGTCTTCGCGAGCGCAAGGACGTCGGCGGAGGCAGCCATTGTTTCAAGGAAGCCGGTGATGGCAGACTTGGCGACAGACGCGGAAAGCACGCCTAGAGAACCAACCATAAAGTACGACATGGCACGGTTGGCCTCGTCCGACTTCGGGCGGTACGTAGAGAAGTCAGGAACTTCGGGAGCGTCTTTTCTAACAGCAGAGGTATGAAGAAGACGGGGCTGATAGAAAGACGTCGTGGCAGGTGCTAAATTTTTTTTCGGTTGGGATCAATATGCGTAGACAAATGTTGTCGGGCCACACTCACAAGCATAGGTCCTGGAGACGAGTCCCACAGATGTCGGCTTTACACCGCCGGTGAAGCTGCTAGGCGCGTCCGAACGAGCAGCAGCACCATGGCCGTGGTCATGCCCGCCTGCGGGTGCACGGGCGGCGAGGTTGAGGCGGGGAACGTTGGGCACGCCGCTGGGAAGAGCGCGGACGGTGGGCGGGAGGTTGACCGATTTTCTAACCGCAGAGGCCATGGTTGGGATTGCAAAGAGTGAACTTGACAGTACTAGACCCGCATACACCCGACGCATAGCCACCACTACCACTCGTCCGACCCGGGTACCTTGTATCCAAACCAACTGTCTCCCCAGCTTTCCTGCGCAAACTTGAATACAACCCACATCATCCACCTCTTGATCATGTACCCAATCACACTCTGCTCCCTCTTCATGTTACCGCGCCTGTTTGCTTCGTCCACTATTTCGTTCACTCGGGGCTGCCGATCCTTCTGAAAGCTGGCCAGTGTCGCTGTCCAGTCCGATTCTGCCATTCCAATTTGCCTCCGAAGAAGGTGGGCAAGATATCCCGCATCCTCGAGCGCCTGAGACGCCCCTTGTCCAGAGTGCGGGGGCATAGCTAAGACCCAAGCTCAATTCCCAACGTTACTTTTGAAACGATGGTTCCACATACCATGAGCAGCGTCACCAATGAGCACCGTGCGTCGACTGTGCCATCTTTCCAGTTTTCGAACTTGGGATACTGGCCAGACGATTAACTCGTCGTCCGATGCCTCCGCTGCAGCAATCAACTGCGGAACCGGGAATGCACAGTCCGAGTATCGTTCCCGGATCTGTGGAAAGCTTCGTGAACGACTGGATGCTTGAAAGAACTCTGCCCACCTCGAGCAAGGCCTGCTTCTTGGGAATTTTCCATTCCTCTCGGTCCCGATCCGGCGCTTCATGCGTCGTCCACCTGAAGTTGACACCAGTATGAAGTGTGCACATTTCAGCGTGGCAGTACTAGACACTTACCAGCTCGCCTTCTTCCTTTCGTTGTCGAACATTGCCATACCGACAAACCCCCGTCGTCCGTGAACCATCACACACGGTTGATCTGTGGTGAGCCAGCTGGATAAGCCGGGCACACTATCGATGTCGACGAAAGTGCCTATGCCGACCAGACCACTGTACTCTGGCTTAGGCACAGGCAGTCCGAGGCAAGTGTACATGCTTCGACAGAGCAGTCAGGGTGCCGGACCGATTGGCAGGGGGTCGACATTACCTTGGCCGGACTGTGCTCCAGATACCATCTGCGCCAATTAACAGGTCGACCTTCTTTTCTTGCGGTAGTCCATTCTGGTTCCAACGCACGAGTACACCGTCATTGGATTCTTCGACGGACCGTACTTGCGCGCCCCATCTCACATCGAGTTTGTTTTTCTCTACTTCGTCCAGCAGGACGTCATGGAGGTCTGACCGCATGACCGTGGCGGACGCAAACCCGTGGCGTTCCGCTGAACCTTGCGGTACCCTGCCGATGACACCACCGGCCGAATCAGTGATCGTTATGTGGGATACTTCGACAGTTCTGTCCCGCTGAAGAAGTGTGTGAGCCAGACCAAGCCCATTCAAGACATGCATTCCATTGGGCGCCAGCATCAAGATACCGCCTTCAGCGAATGCGGGTCGACATGGTCTCCCCTCGAGAATGATGACATCTACGTTCAGGCGTGACAGAAACAGTGCAATCGCCGCCTAGTGACGGCCGGGTCAGCCTCTGGTAGAACGTAGAAAGGAGCGCTGGAAGATTGACTTGCCCCTGCTATCCCTCCTCCAGCCACGATGATCTCGACCATTTAACGAGAAAAAACCAGGTTACTGACCAGTCTTACTGAAGACGTACACATATATACGGGACAGGAGCAGACCTCCTGACTTTGCCGCTTGGACGCGTCGTGGCTCTGCCGAGCAGTGCACCAACGTCAAGCTTACAGCAACCAATGACGTTGGAAGAGCGGCACCGAGGAACACGTACTGACCGCGCCGCAGTCAAATCTATTGTGGTATGATATTCAAGTTCACACTGCATTGGCGATCTAATGTAGATGTTTCTCTAGGCACGAAAATACGCGTTGCTTCGGGTACTTGGGGGCCACTGCAAGTCCTTGCTGTTTTGCCCATCTCCTGACAACACTGGGATCTGTCACACGCGTGAAATGATTCCCGGCAACAAATGCAATATGACATACAGTCTGTAATAATGCCATCTACGCCATATCGGACCAATTCGTCAACACTGTCGAGGCCATTCAGCTACGACAATAGTACCGAATCAGTACAGTACAACGGTGCAAGTTTACAGTGCAAAAACTGACTGTCCATGGTAAGACACTGAGGCCGAGAGCGTGAGCTTCCCGAACCATGGCTTGTGTAGTGAAATTACGATCGTGTTCAAAGGCAACGAACGAAGGGACAAGGCACGTCCCACATGGGGAGAGGATATCTGCGTTGATGGCCCGTGCAGCTTGAGCTATCTTTTGACCAAGAGATGGACCAGCAAAGCTGTCAAGGTGCAAACCGCCGAGCCATGGGCTGATAATGTTGTCCAGTGTGATGGAAGTCTCCCTGTTGGAGGTCAGAGCGAATGGAACCAAGTATCGAATGTACCTACTCATCAACCAAAGCCGAAACTGGAACCAGTGGGTCAAGTTCCTGTTGGAGAACGGTCTGCAGATGGACTAGTAACCCAAAAATTTCATTACCTTCATGGCAATGAGAGTTCTCCAATCAAAGCTTTGATACTACGCGGGGTCAGGGGACACTTTGGTGTTTGGCGGCACAACTTACTGTGATTGACCTGTAATAGGGACTAGCAGAGAAGATGGCATGCTGTTTCTGTACGAAATCTTCAACACTCGCAGTACGATCAGGATGTTCGGGGTCGATTTTCGATTCTATGTTCCACAGAATCTGATGCAGGGGGTCCGCACACTCGACAAAATCGAAAGCTTCCTGGAGGGTCGGTATGCGAGCTCCGCGATAAAGAAGTTGCTGGGCTTGCAACCAAGTTTTTCGTTAGCTTATTGGACAAGAGAGAGGACCCATACAAAAATCGGGCTGCCGCTTTGATCCACAGTCGAGGGTCTGGATTTGAGCCAACGTCAAGTTTGCAATGAATTTGCCAACATATGGGTACACCGGGTCATCAGGGAACTTGCAGACATGGACATGGATGTGCAGTCAAGATCAAGACACGAGACAATGGCATGCATCTTACAGCAGGAAGAGTGTCTATACATTTTGTCGCCATTATCTGGTTGTCATGCCAAACGACAACCTCACCATCCTACGTAGTTGAGATGCCAGAAAAGGTGACGAAAAGAGTACCGACCAGTGTGATCCCATTGTCCAACTCCAGGGTGGTTGCACCATCGATGAGCCCCCTGTTCTCAACATCTGCGATTTATGTACGCAAGTATTACGCTTGCAAGCATACCATGCAAAGCTCGGCAGTGTATTTTCGACTGTATTACCTCTCCCGCCTCGGTGGGCCTGTTAAAGTGTAACAAATGCTGGCGGTCATATTTTCTATTAAAAAAAAGCATACCTGTACATCGTAAGGTTTATTGTTTGATGTAAATGCTTGTTGAGCAGGCGAAGCTTGCACGAGAGACAAATTTAAAAGGGCAGATAATAAACATGAGAGAGCGAGCATGGGAGTTCGTGGTCAACTGTTGCTAGAGCCGACGAAACCCAAGCGCGCAACAGCCATTGGCGTAACCTTGGAAAAGACAATTTCATTGGACCGCATGACTTGACCACTGGGGAGACGAACGTTCTTCGCTACGCTCACGGTGCAACTACGGGTAAGTTACTTGATTTGGCATAACCCCGCGAGTCGAACGTGCAACTTTTTTTGGTAAGACAGTCGTACGGATAATAGACAATGCACCCAATCCATCTGGGATCTGGAGCCATCTGAGCGACAACGCAGGCTGAGCTGCTGGCTCAGGTTCAGATGGGTGCAATGACAGGACCGGAAAACACTGACCCCGAGTCCACGCAGCACGCTGTGGATGTGGAACGGACAAGCATCAGCGACGATCTCGAGAGTCGGCCATGTCCGCGTTGACATTTCCCAGCCCGAGGTTCTTAAAGTCATCGCGTTCCATGAGTCCCCTGGAACGGTATGCAGGTTGTCTGGATGGACGGGAGACGAAGGAGAGGGCTGACTTGGACATTCTGCACTCGAGATACTGCTTGCTGAATGGTCTGCAAGGGGACGATGTGCTGGAATTCTTCTTGAGGCAGGCCATGTACTGGATCATTTTGTCTCTGCATTCACCTAGAGCGAGGTGAACGGGGTAGTGGTAAACGTTGGCCACAAAGTACCATCGTGGTCGAGCGGAAATGAGCCACGGTCGGGCGGAGTGGCCTGGAAACCGACGTTGATGGAGGGTGGACGGCCGAACGACATGGGAACGTGGGAACATGTGAGCTTGTGCATTAAAGTTTGAGAGTATCAAGTACAAATTGTCAAACGATCTGCTCAACACGCCTTGTCTTTTCCCTTTCCACTCGACTTGGGATCCGACTCATCCTGACGATCTGTAGGTGCCGCTGCGTTCGATGCAACGAGATTTCTACCCTTGAGGAGGACGATCTCTTTGAGCCATGTGTTTTCGCGTCGGAGGTCAGTCGCCTCCCGCTCGAGTTCCTCTGTTCTTCCAGACAAGTCATTGACGGTGCGCTCGAGGTTGAGCGTCTTGAGCTTCTTTTTTATCCTAAAGCGCGCTGTACGACCCGATCATCGCGTTAGGACGACGATACGACATGGCATGGTGCACGCGCTCACCCGAGGCAGCAGTGTTCCTGCGCCGCTTGTCTTCGGCGACGGATCCCGCATCCTCGGGACCATCTGGCTCTTGTGCGGTGGATGTGGTCGCAGATAACGCCGTTGGAGAAGGGGCAGGCTGTGAAGGGCCGGCGCGAGGAGGAAACGGTACCGGTGGGACTGACGAGGGGCCCGGGATGGGGGTTGGAGGTGGGAGCGTGGTGGTGGGGTTGCTGTAGTGCGGATTGGAGAGGAGTGCGTGGACGAGGTAATTGTATGTCTCTGGGGGCACTGGGACATACGGGGGCGAGTTCTGCAAAGCGGTAAGCGGTGGGGACGAGGAGGAGGGGAATGGCGTACATTGTCGTCGTCGTTGTGAGCCATGGCGTGCCATGCTGCGCGTCGAGGAGGAGGTCGAATAACACCACTTGGATATCGCAATCGACTCCCATTATGACGGAAAGGGATTAGATAATCAACACTAGACTCGTATCTCTTCCTCGATCATCCAATGGCAAGTGTGGTCCGTCGCGTTCAGCACATCACTGACACCCTCGCCGACAGCTCGTCCGAATCAGATCCAAGGACGGCAACTTTCGCCTCGAGGTTGCCCCCAACGACGACATACGTCTCCTCGTCGCCAAGGCATCCTTTCTCCTCTTACCCGCGTCGCCAGCTCACCCCAGCACAGATCGTCGACACCGCCAGCAAGGATATCGACCCAGCGTCGATCACAATCTCAAACCAGCCCAGGGGAAACGAGACCCTCGCGTCTCGTCTCTCTGGTCGCACCCTCCATGCGCTCGGTCTCAAGTAGGCCCTGCTGCCATCTCTACGCGCCACTTGCTCACCATCACCCCAGGCACGGCGATCTCATATTCGTCAACTACAGCGATCTGTCCACCACAGCCCCTCCAGATCCCGTGTCTGCCCCAAACAACCACGCAAAGCAACCCAACATCTGGGAAAGCGTGCAAGAGGATCCCGTTGATTCCTACTGGCGATCACAGGATGGAAAAATCCCCCGCAGTCGTGACGCGCGCTTTTGCAAACACGCTTCCAATGGCATGTGTGACTATTGCATGCCCTTGGAACCCTATGACGCGGCCTACCAAGCAGAGCACAGCATAAAGCATTTGTCATACCATGCATATCTTTGCAAGATTTCTCCCAAATCATCCTACGCTGCTCAGGCCCTTCCCCCCCTCTCCCCCACCTCCTACAAAGTCAAAGTGCCCTGTCCGACAGGTAATCACCCTTCATGGCCATCAGGAATATGTACTGCCTGCCAGCCCTCGGCCATCACTCTACAATCCCAACCCTTCCGAATGGTAGACCACTTGGAATTCGCAACCCAATCCATCGTCGATCGGTTCCTGCAGGCCTGGAGAGCAACCGGTCTTCAACGCTTTGGCTGGTTGATTGGCCGTTATGAACCTTACAACGAAGTTCCGATGGGAATCAAAGCCGTAGTAGAGGCAATTTATGAACCTCCCCAAGAGGGAGAACTCGACGGTCTTACCCTGGGCATCCCATGGGAAGACGAACAGCGTATTAGGGAACTAGCCAAATCAGCTTTGACCCCTCTATCGATCGTTGGCTATATTTTCACCGACCTTGATCCAACTCCAGGCGATCGGACAAAGAATGTCTACAAGCGCCACGCCCAATCGTACTTTGTTTCTTCCCTCGAAGCCATCTTTGCTGCAACAGTTCAGAATGCCAATCCTACTCCATCGCGATCGTCCTCGACCGGCACTTTTGGCTCCCGCATGGTTACCGCCATTCTGACTGCGACGGAAGATGGTCACGTGGACATCTCCGCCTACCAGGTTTCAGAGCAAGCCTGTGCGATGGTCGCAGCAGATATGATCGAAGCCAGCGTGGAAGCCGGCATTGTCCGAGTAAAGGAGGAGGACCGTAGCCAAGATTCCGCCCGTTATGTTCCCGACGTGTTCTATCGGTACAAGAATGAATACGGTCTCGAGGTCAAGAAGAGTGCAAAGCCTTGCTTTCCAGTCGAGTATCTTCTCGTCAATGTAGGTAGAACCCACGTTGTGCTGTCCCTAGGAATTCATCATGTGTTTGACAGGTTACCCATGGTTTTCCGCAAGCACCCAATCCAATGTTTCGGTCGACAGCATTCGCCATCGAGAATCGTCCGGGACTGGAAGATCAGCAGATCGAGAGCATTCTCGGTTCGATCAACGGCCTAGGAACACCTACCGTTGAGGACACGCGCAACAGTGCTAAACATCTCGAGGTCGCGAAATGGCTTAGTGATTGGCACTTGATCGCATTCCTGCAAACCACTCAGTTATTGTCACCAGTAAAGTTTTTGATTTCCCAGATTCCCCGGGTTGACCCGGTATTCCAGGACGACACAAAGATCCTTACACGGACGGCAACTTCACCACGACTGTTGGACGATCCCAGTGTGCTAGAAGACTTTATGAAGACAGACGGATGGCAGACATTGTTGACCTTTGCCCGCGAAAGTGCTCGTGAGTTGTTCCCCAATGACGTAATATATCCTACTAGAGCGATATGGCCGTTAGCTGCTCGTCCAATCTCGTCAGCTCCCGCAGACCTGGGACATCACGACGAGATCCCCCAAGACGTCTTTGATCAGATTGCTGCGGAGGAAGCTGCCCGAGGCCAGGGAGCAGGCAACTCTCGAGTCAGGATCTGTCCTCATTGCACTTTTGAAAATGAATACGGAGGACATGACTGTGACGTTTGCGGTCTACCACTAGGCTAGGTTGCATTTGTACAACTTTTCTGATGTAAACAGTATGGTAATAGTGAAATGAACCAGGCGTGCCAACCAACAAGAGTTGAATCGATAAACGCTGCCATTATGCATGAAGCTCGTGACCTATTATATACATAGCCCATAAACAGGCGGACGCGGAATGAACAGTGTTATAAAGGCAAATCAAGGAGAAATGGTGCCCAATAGTGAGGGGTCCAGTGTCTCGAGGGATAAATCAAAAACAGGAGTGATGCTCAGGCCAAGATCCACCATCCGGCGAACAAAAGGCCAAAGAGAACACCGATGGCACGAAGAACGATGACAACAACGAGTGCTTTGCGCACTGCGGCATAAAAGTTGTTTAACGCGGTCCCAGACCAGTTGAGACTGCGTGATGCACTCAGCCGCTGCGAAAGAATGAACAAGGGGGATACTTGCCGTCGATCGTTGGAACCGCCCTCGCGAATGCTCGCTTCCCAACCGCGCACGACTTCGCGGTAGCGCTTTCCAAAGACCCTAGCACGTGGTGGTGAGCAAACGTGACGAGTGAGAGCACAGGGGAATGCTGACCAGATCCAAAAGTTGACGTCCGGGTAAGAGAAGCGGGGAAATACGCTTGCGAGGCTGGGTGCGACCGCGTCAACACGCATGCCTTCGCTGCCAACAGGTCGGAAGGGTAATTGGAGGCCATGGGCCTGCTGTGAATGCAGCGGTTGGGGTACCATATTTGCCAAGAGATCCAACGTCATGCCAAGTGAGAGACCCCACAGTTTGAGCTGCCGGTGGACGGATAGTTTCTTTTTCTTTGTGGCCACGTTGTCGGATGTGATACCTTTTTCGAGAACATCCTGTGACAATTGCGAATATGGAGCGTTGGTTGGGAGGGGAGAAGCGACGGAACGGGCCACTGGAGTGTCAAGGAGAATGGCGGGGAATTGCATAGTTCCGATGAGGATGCGAACCAAGAGTTGCAGAACGGCAGCGTGTCGCGGGGTCAACCTGGAGGCTGCATCTACGGACACGGCGGACCATTTTGCTCTAGCGGCCGAGGGTGGGGCTGTTGTCGGCAACACTGCGGCGACGAGCGTTTCGAGAGGGATCCAATGGATGATGGTGCCTTCTGCAGGCTCCGGTGAGAGAGGACGGGGAGTCAGCTGCAAAAAGACGAATGGGGAAAGTACCATGAGCAAGCGTTTCCCAAGGGAAGTGGTGATTTCGCGGTCGTCCAGTTGGCCGATGCAAGTAAAGTCGCGCTCGGCGAGATCTAAACCGATTTCCTCCCAGGTTTGTCGCATGGCTGTGTCATAGGGATGAGACAATGACGGGATGGCGAACAAGGGCGCAGGTACCTGTGTAGAGACCACCTTCGTCTCCGTCTTCCATTCTTCCACCTGGAAAGGCGAGGTGTGCATCGGCCCTGCTGCTGCGATGAATGCCGGTCTCGGCGGACAAGCTAGTGCTCAGAGCATCCGAAGACGAGCTGCCGTCCCTCTGGAGGAAGAGAATTTCCGGGCGGGCGGCAGGGTCCTTGACCCAGTCGAGATCGAAAAACTGGGTGAGGGAGGGGACGGCGGCATCGGGGGGAGGAGGATTGGACGGGGAGGGGACGACACGGACGACGATGGCGACGGCGGCGCGGCGTGGTTCTGTGAGAGAGTGAGTGGAAACGGCGACAAAAAACGGACGGCGACGGACGGGTTGCCGGGGACGCAATGATGCGGGGCGGCGTTGTGCGGATGCGCTGGAGTGCGCGCGACAGGAGCGGCGCGACGCTGTCTTGTTTGGCGGTCATAGCTGGTTGACTCTGAGCAAGGTCGTGTGCACCTCCCCCGCCGGTGCACAGCCGCACCGCCGGAGCCACACCGGGCCGTGCTACGACGGTCACTGGGTGGTGTTAGAGCGCTGTTACGGCCACATGGATGCAGCAGGATGGGTGGTCGTCGATTAGTTAGCCATTGTAGCCATTTAAAAAGGTGGGAACGCCTGGCATCTAAATGAGGCCTACTCTCCCGACCCAAGCTTGAGCGTTGCACTCTCACACACCCCGTATAAAGCACGCCCAGCATACCTCCTCTGCGGCTCACTCCTACACTCACCATGGGCATGAAATACCGCCGCTATCTCGCTGGAGAGCGTATCTACGGTTGTTCCAAGTGCAAGACGCATCTTGCCACCATTCACTCGATGATATCTCGCGTAGGTGTCTCGCGTGGTCCCCAAGTCCTCGCCACTCAACTCCCACAGGCGTTCAACGGCCAGCACGGCCGTGCATATCTCTTTGATGGGGTGTAAGTGCCTTACAATCGTGCTGGCCTGTCGCTCAGACTGCCGGGCAGGGTCAACGTCGTCGAGGGCGAGCCAAATGACCGCCAGATGACGACAGGCAATCACACCGTCCGGGACATCTGTTGCGTCAAATGCGCTACCATCCTGGGGTGGAAATACGTGTGTATCCGCGTGTTGCCACCACAACCGTCTCATGTGTCTGTTTCAGGATCGCGCCTATGAGTCGTCCCAGAAATACAAGGAGGGAAAGTATATCCTCGAGCGCAATCTCCTCGTCGACGTCCAATGAACGCTCCCCGACACCACCACACCCACCGCCAGAGTGGACCACACACAACGATCACACCATGCATTGTGACGGTCGACCCGTCGTCCTAATTGGGTACACGTTTGGTCGCCTTAGGAGGCACCCCGAACATGCATACGATGAATGTGACCGACACCGACCGTTGCCCGAACTGTATCATTCCACATTCCATCGTATAGCACCCGCATCCCTCATTTAATCGGAACTTGCATTTTTAACATGGCAGCATCTTTTCTATTCCTTGATCCCTTTCATTCATTCTCAACCAACACCCATATTCTTGGAGATAGACGTTGCCTGGTGTGTATGATCAGCGCATAACATCCGACATTTCTGTACGCGTCACGTTTGATGCAATACGTATTGACGTTATTTGCACCTGTTTGGATGTCTGCCGAACCCCAACGTGTCTTTATATGAATGCGGTTCCACTCCCCAGCGGATTCGCGTATAAATCCATCCAAACGACGGCCAGTCCGCGACTCGGTGTCATCCACGCTCCCTCTTTTTCACAATGGGTGGGTCTTGTTCTCCTCCTCCCATGCTCCCAACTCACCCCCGACCTTGACAGCCACCCTCTCCATGCGCCCCCAGCTCAGTGCCCCCGCACCCTACGTCTCTTCCCCACTGGCTGGGCCCCACCACAGCGCATCCGCGAGACCACTAGCGCGCCGTAACCCCCACTTTGCGGCGTCTCGTCCACTTCGCCCGTTTCCATCCATACAAACCACTCCCTCGGTGAAGCCCGTCAAGCTCATCGAGCCACCCGCGAACTTCAAGACGACCTTTATTCTCGACCTGACACAGGGGGAATTCAGTCGACAAGACTGACCTCTCCCGCGTTCGTCACATAGACTCTAGAGGATGCGTTCGTATGTGGAGGTTCTTATTCAGTCTTTATTTCATCCCACACCATTGTTTCATTATCGCATACAGGTATACGTACCGTCATGGAGCCCATCTCTTTTTATATCTAGGTCTGTACCGTTTGCAGACCAGGCATGTACCCAGTACTAGTCAATAGAGATATGTCTCGTAGCGTCACCACGTAAGAAACTCTTGGTCCATGGGCAAACTGGCGCCGTCGGTTTGCATGCCCCAATCTGATTGTTCGGTCCACTGTCCAGAGGGTCTCTTTTCGGGAGCTAGATGGTTCGGTAGCAAGAATTAATGCGCGTCTTGTGGGTCCCGACTTGCAAAGGGTATACATAGATGCATGCCGTGCTTGCCCTGGCGATCCAAGTTGCTATTCATCGCCATCCAACTAGCTTTCTTGCTCGACGTCGAGACAGGTTTGGGGTCTAAATATTTGCCAGGACGACCAGGGATGCAGCAGATGTGCCGCATCGAAGTCCTGGACACCGAAAAAAAAAAAAAAAGGATCGGGTTACCACCGACTCACCCTCCACAATCACTCGCCAATCTCGTATCAGTGACAAGTCAAGGCACACACGCTCGTCCATTCCACACGGTGTCCTCAGACGTGACCCTGGTACAAGTCGCCTCTTTTTCTTTTTCTTTTTTCCTCGCTTCAGATCAGCAACCGAAAAACGCGGCAGAGGCATGTCGCGAACCTAACTTTACAGGTCACGCGTCGCAGGGAACAGCTGGCACTGATCGCTTCGCTTCCTCGCCTGACTTTCCTCCCGCAATGACGAGGCACCTGAGACATCATACGACTCACGAGTGCGATGCCTTGTTCTGGTGGCCATAGGCTCTAGAGACTGAAGTAATGTTTGCCCGAGGGTGTGCTGCGCACGGACGGCGACCAGCTCTCCTGGGCATTCCTGCGGCAGGCAGAAAATTTACGTAGGAAATGGAGGAGGAACATTGCTGTCCGCGGATGATTGTGGGGAAATATAATTTGGGGTTATTTCCGAATGGGGTGCGGATTGGGGCGAAAAAGAGAGGAGGCGCATTCTTGTGCACGCCGAATAGAAATACGACGAGCAGCACGACCTTGATCAGCGCCGTATTCACCTCCTCCGCTGTGCCTTCATTTTTTACGACCTTGCACGATTCTGCACGACATATTCTTCGTATTCTTCCCTTTTTTTGACGAGGTCCGTCCCCTCGTCCCCCCGTCCCCACCTCGCTCACCGCCCCAGACCGTGACACATCTTTCTTATCTTTTCCTCTCTCAACCCCACATTTCACTCGACAAGCCATGGACAGTTGGCGAGTAGCCGTCTTGGGTGATGGTGGTGTCGGCAAAACAGCGTTGGCCGTACAAGCACGTCTCTTCCTCGTGTCACTCCACTCCCGCTGATCAGTCCTCTTCAGTTCACCCTAAACTGCTTCGTCGGTGAGTCGACACATCCGTGGCCCTCCCTAACCCCGCTGCTTACCCCTCCGTCACAGAGGTGTGTCTGTCCTCTTTCTCCTCTCTTCCATTCATTTGTCTCTCCCCCAGACCTATGACCCGACGATAGAAGATGCATATAGGAAACAGCTCATCGTAGACAACAAGATGTGCTTCGTAGAGGTCATTGACACGGCTGGACAAGGCACGTCCTCCTTCTCCTTGAACACCCCCTTCTCACATGTCCGTCAGAGGAGTACGCCACCCTTAGAGACCAATGGGTACGGTCAGTATCCCACACCGCTTATTTCGTCATCTGCTCATCCCCCGTAGTGAGGGCCAAGGGTTTATTCTCGTGTACTCGATCGCTTCCCGTTCAACGTTTGAACGTCTCGAAGTCTTTCGACAGTCCATGCTCAAAGTCAAGCGTCAAAAGCCAATCTTCATGTTGGTCGGTAACAAGTGCGACAAGACCTACGAGCGTGAGGTATCGCGCGAGGAGGGCATTGCACTTGCCCGAACATTTGGATGCGAGTTCATGGAGACATCTGCCAGGACCGCGTACAACGTCGAACTCCTCTTTACAAACCTCGTTCGTGCCCTACGGCAGACAAAACGACTCGAGGCTGGCGGATCAAATGGCAAGCAGCAGGGCGATAAACCGCCCAAGGACCCTAAGAGGAAGTGTGTAGTGATGTGATGGATATTCTTCAGGGTTTCCGGTGTTTAGATTTTGGCAGTCCTCTTTACCTCTCTGATGATACCTCCATCGCCCTTTGCTCTTCATGACTCCACTCGCTTTTGGGCATGCATCCCTTTCTTTCCCTTCTTCTTTTCCTCTCTTTTGGTTCCTTTTCGATTTTCCAAGTTGCTCCCCCTCTTCTAACCTCGTCACATCATTTCGTCGTCTCACGCTGTGTCATACGTGATTTAGGTCTACGATGTATTTTGCAATGCATGGAAACTCCACATTTAGCTCTTTTCGATATGCCATCGTGTCAACTTGCTGCGGCCACGTCGTGCATACGCTGAACATAACAATGGCGTAAAGTCACACCTCTCACGACGCTCACCATGCTTGGCGATTTTGAGTTCTATGCTCCCGAAACGCCCGACTTTCGAGTTCGGTCGATCCCCGAGGAAGAGGAATTCGCCGTACACAAGAGTGCACTGCGGACATCCCAAGTCTTTCGTTCGCCTCTTGGATTTTACTTCTTCTGAAGACTGAGGCGTATCACAGGGGACATGTTCTCATGTTGTGGCCAGGAGCACGACTCGGCCAACACCCAAGTTCTCGGGCTGGACGAGTCCGCTGCGATACTGCGTTTACTACTCTGGGTGCTGCACTCCCCCCCACCCCCACCCACCCTTTCCCCTTCTGCTCGCCAGACACGTCAGATGGGGAAACCCGTCTCATTATACGAAGGAGCCCTCATCCCCTTTCCACTTCTTCCTGACCTGCTCCGATTGGCTGATAAATACGACCTCTCAGAACCCCTTCGACGTACATTTCACTCACATCTGTTTGCCAACGCCTCCACTCATCCACTCGAGGTCTACGCGTTTGCCACGAGCAACTCTCTCGGCGATGTTGCAGCCGAAGCAAGTGCATACCTCTTACACCCCCCGCTTTCTACCTACTCCAAGAATCAAATCGCACTTATTCCTTCCGTCTCCGCATACCATGACCTTGTTCGGCTACACAGCTATAGGATACAGCGACTGAGAACGATTCTTTTGCAAGAAGATATCTTCCCTTTTGGATATGGCATGTGTGTCAGTCATCAAGAACATACCGTACAGACGTGGAACGATGCCCGATTATCATTGGCCACCCAAATTGAAGCAGGTATGTTCACTGATATCGTGTTCGGAGGACATCGTTCATAGTCGACTAGCCACCGACATCGCAGCCGAAATGAGCGTACTGATAAAACGATTTGACGATTGCAAAGCATGTCATAAAGCTTGTTCGGCAGCCGTCGAAATGCTTGGGGTAAAACACATTGTACCATCAACTCAAAAAGCTAGCTCACGAACCATTCAGTACAAGTGTAATCGAATTCCGAGAACCATAGACTATCTGCCACCACAAGACGAGGCTAGGGGATGAAGGAAAAAAATTTAGCTAGGAAAAGATCCTTCAGTATTTTTCCACTCCCAAAGGAGTGCATACATACTGTGTTAGATTACTTGTTGTGCCAAATAAACGTTCTAAGGTCCTTCCAAACCTCCGAGTCACGGTATAAGTAAGTCATAGCATTGAACATGCCAGGCTGGATACTCTCGCCTTGGTTTTGGAACAGCCACATTACAGCGCCCCATGCCAACGCTGCGAATACTGAAAAGTAACGAGGATCAGGTGGAACAGGACGAGCGAGGGCGGATCCATTCGTCGCGGGTGCCTTCGAGTAAGGTTTCCCTGTACGGGGTAAAAATGCTGCAACGACCCTCGATACCACATAGAGCACGATCTTGGAAGTAAAGAATGAGATGCGTACATAACATGAATTTGCTTGAAGCATACCTGCTCATTCACAGCGGTCCTGTCCCCAAATACGACATACCCACCAATCAATCCAGCAATGAACGTATCTGTATTGCGCTCCTTCCCGCCGTTGGCTTTCCTCTGCAGTAGCAGTAGAATCTTGTATAGCGAGACAAACTTTGCAAGACCGAGAGCATGCTGCTTTGTTGCTTGATATATAAGACGACATCGCGTCTTCCAGCTAGCTCGCGAGAATCAGCAGACAATTGGACGGATTGCAAGAATTGGCATACTCTCCACGTCCAAAGAGTATCGCCATGATGAGCGCATGCGGGAATCTGACCTTGACACCATAGACGAACCCATTCCTTGCTCCCTTGACGATTGCGAGCAAGTCATGGAGAGCAGGGTCGAGCAACAGAGCACTGAGCGCTGACATGGCGAGCGAACGTTAGAGGCAAGCCAAAAATTGAGCCGAACTTGTATGAAAACCAAGTTGCACCTCTGAAGGCGTTCGAGCTTCAAGAAGGATCTCGCACGAGTAACCAGACGGCTGAGCTTTTAAGCCTACGATCCTATTCGGCAATTACTTCGGTAGTCTGAACAAGTTCGGCACCCTCTCAAAACACACCACTCTACTCACTTCCTTCATTGTCTACGAATCTAGACGGTACAACTATAGTATATTTCCGAGCGGGCTTGAACGAGCACAAATAGCACAGAAATAAGCAAGGTATTGTGCGTCTCCTCATTGGTCCACCAAAGTTACCGAATAGTACCAAGTTTCGGACAAGGTCTAGAGTCTCGGACCGACTAAGCATCTCCAAAATTAGAATCGGCGAACCGGCACCTCAATCACATGAAATCACAGCTGCGCATAGCCTTGCACCCTTTAGCTGCAAGGCATACTGCTGGGTTCAACTGTTGACGATTCGAGTAATAAAGGCTATTAATCTACAATAATCATGACTGAAAAAAGTCATCTTTAAAGCTGAACTTGGAGAGTAGTGACCATTCAAGCTGAGATACATCAATGCAAGACTGCAAAACACACAAAATGAGACTAACCCCATGCTTATCAAATAATGTCACATCCTCTGAGGTAGCTTTGATCACTACAAATCTTCTATAGCTCTGCATGAGTGCTGGTTGGATCTGAGCACTTGAAAGGTTCTTGATGACCACATTGTTTGTAAGTGTGATTAGCTGTTCAACTGTCATATCTGAAGTTGTGCACTGGTTTTTGAGGACCCCAAGGTAAATGTCCAAAAGCTCATGCCTATTAGCACTAAAAGGATGAAGGACCTCAGAAAGCCAGGATACTTGGTCAGAATGACTCTTTTCAGGCATTTTCACTACAGAGATTGATCCAAGGTTGATCAAGTCCAAGATAGGATCCAAGCAGGATTCACTATATTACTATTAGCAACTACTTTCAAAACAGAGGACCAGACTCACCTAGAGGCACTTGACTCCCCATTATTGAATAGCAAATGGCTCACAGCCAGAGCCTCGGGAAGAAGATAACAATCCCAAAGTGGATGCTCTACAACCTGTGATATCAATTTTTGACAACCAATCAAATCTTCCACAATTGCAGAAGAAGTGAAGGTTACAATCCCTCCTAAAGTATGTGTCAGACATCAAAAGCCAACCTTAAATGAGCTTCTCATACCCAGTGGATAAATTTCCTGAGCTCTCCACCTTTTGCAAGTCACATCAGCAGTGCACCCATATGTCCAAAATTGGATTTCAGGAGAGTTAGCCTTCTTTGTAACTAGAGATGGCATGGTAGGTAGCATCCCCAGATGTGAATTGGGTGTAAAGATAACCCTGACATCTTCTTCTAGCTTGACTGATATGGCCTTGATGGATTTGAGAATGTACTGAAGCATAGCAGTGTCCAATCCCGGGGACAATTCATCAGGAGCAGGCCAGATACAATACCGTCTGCCTGTAGGGGAACTTTTAATAAAATCCAAAAGTGCCTTCGGAAGACCCAGCAAAGACATGGCCTGATGGAGCATAACCTCTTGAGAAAAGTCATGAGGTTCCAAGACATCCTGTGAGTTAATTAAGGATTGCTGCACAGCCTGAATGGATCTGTGTCCGACAGATTTGGTGGATGCCATCGCTGACACTAAAAATGGCAAGAGCACAACAAGAAGGGGAGTTCCGGAAAGCAGATGCTCCGGCACTTGCAGGACCTTGATCAACCCCTGCTGCACATTTGGAAAGACGAGAAGGAGTGCTACTTCGGCGCCGTCAAGAAGTAGTGGAATTGCTGCAACCTATAGAACAGAATGAATGGGTGGATAAACAGAAGAAAAAGTACGGAAGCCAACCAGTCCGTCATTCATCAAATGCTGTCTCAAGCCATTGATGAGCATCTCCTCACTAGATTCATTTGACTCGAGTTTCCCAAAATACTGGGGTTTTCCACAGGCTCGAAGAAGAGGGGAGAGTTCCGTAAATAAATACAGTTTTTCGACTCGAAGAGAGTCTAGATGCGACAGTAAGAGGTTGATGTGGGAGCTGTTGCTTGTGCCACTCGGATCTGCAATAGAGACGGTACAGAGAAGCTCCGCCTTGCTTTCCGAGGTGTTAACAAACAGGTCGCCGGACCACTTCCATTTTTTGGGTATTCTAGAAACAAGATTAGTGCTAGAAACGTAGCTTACCGTCGAACATACTTTGATACAGTTGGTGCTTTGTGCAACTCCGTTGTTGGTTGAATGGGCGGATCAGATATTACATCCATCTCCCTATGTCGCCAAAAAGGTTTAGCTGTGCCACTCATCAAATCACATCAACACTCACAAAGGGTCATTAAGCCTGTATGGATTGGGGTGTTTAATCAGATGAAGGAAATAATAACACGAAACTTACGCAGGGATGTTGATACTTTGCAAAAATTCCTCTGCACTGATTTCTTCCTGGGACTTGGGTGGAATGGGGGCGGCGATGATCTCAGGGCTGTTATTCATTCACAAGTTAGTGGGGCTTCTACATCTCTCGAACCGCGTACCTTCTATCTCGCGGCCCAACATCATCTGAGGCAGGCCCAAAGAGATCGAGAGGCTGATCAATATCCATCGGCTCGGGAGAGGCAACCACATCTGCTGCTACATCAGAATGCCCCACGTCATCGACAATGTTCTTGGGTAGGGCAGTAGGCGACGTAGGTGTTGCAACAGATGCGTTCGGCCCGGTAGTGTCTTTCGTCTGGCTGGGGAGGATGGGCGGTTTATTCTTTTTGAACGAGAGTGCTGGAAGTGACTTTTTCGGTGCGAGTGGAAGCGGTTTGGGGCCAGTAGGGGGCGGACGGATTCCAGCAGCCACGCGTTGCTTTGTGGAGAGCGAACTCCCAGCCTCGACACTCTGAGAGGGAATGGTTATGGACTTGACCAGCGGATTGGTCCTTTGATCCTGGTGAGTGCGTTTGACGGGAACTTTTGGCGGTGCGAGAGGTAATGATCCACTGGTCGTTGATGACGTCCCAGGCCGTTTGACCGCAGGTGGCGCCTATTCAGCGTGAGCACTATGCTGGGGCATACATACGAAAAAAAAAACCTTGAGGTGTTCTAGTGAAGGTGGTGTAGTAGCTTTCAAATGAGCCGTCGCTTGCTCGTGCAAAGGGCCATCAGATTCAGAGTCGGACTAGAGCATGGCAGATGGGAGTCAACAAAGTGTACGAACGGAGTAACAGATGACTGCCACACACTTCTGTTTCAATGGCACGTGGTCTTTTATTGAACTTTTTCTTAATGGTGGGTGGCTTCACTACAGGTTCATCGTCCGAACTTTGCGAGTCATTCACGGTACTTTCTTCTGAAACGCTCGACCTTGATTTTCGCCTCTCCTAGAGATTCTTGAGCAGGCACATCGCATGCCAACAGTTTGCAAACCTGACATTTTTCGTCGTTTTGTCCGACTTTCGTTTCGAGGGTTTGACAAAAGTATCCGCAAAATATAGCTTCTCCTTGTCTATGAAAAATTGAGAATGCGCTGGAATAGCATAATGAAGAACGGACCAATCCAGCTTTCTTCAGCGACTACCTCGTAACCGATAGGATAGTCGTTGTCATCCATACCGACGTGTTTCCAGAAGCTTGCTAACAGTCGGTTGCACTGCTGAACGTTTTCTGAGGGCTCCCAACTGCGGACACCATGTATCACGGAGAGCGCGTAATGTTGTAATCCACCCACCTATCCGCGTCGGAATCATAGCCCGCCCACTGGATGATCGGGTTGAACGAGAGCCTATCCGTGAAGGACGGTACTAAATACCTTGACATGATACTCCTGGTGTGATATATTAGCATTGGAAAATATCACTAGAGCGAGCCACTCACCCATTCACCGTCCTCACTGACCCGTGCCTTCGTGATGACCTCTGGGGACCCATTTAACCACAGAATCGCCTATATGAGAGCGAAAAGCCTAACCAACATGATACACTTCTTCCTTGGTCTTTTTCTTTCTCGGCATGTTCACCAAGCGGATTCTGGTTGAGGTAGGGAAAGATTGGATATCACGTGGCCCTGCACGCGTACGTACTACTAACGCGCACCGAATAATTGACGCTCTCTACCGCACGACCATGTCATCTAAAGCAAAGTCCAAGCAAGAAGAGGCTCTTCAATTCCTGGACGATCTTGACAACCTCCAACCTCCCGCAGGTCCCCCCACCTATCGCCAGACCACACCTTCACGTGTGCATGCAAGCAAGCAGGGGGATCCTGCTGAAGTGCTCGCTTTCATCGATGAAATCACCCAGAAGAGCTCGGAGCCTACCCGTTCAACGGCGCCGCCGATAGATCGCCCTATCTCGCGCGCTGGAACACCCTCCCTTCGCAAGGGCACTGAGCGCGTCAGGGTCGGCGTGCATCCGTCGTCCTCCACGTCTTCATTGTCCGGGAAGCCAGAGTCCACTGTGCTACCTTCCACCACCAAACCCGAGGTAGCTGCGACCTCTACTAATCCACCAGGGAGGTGGGGATGGTCGAACGTATGGAACAGTGCCTCTGCTGCATATCAGCAAGCCAGATCCGTCGTTGACGAGCAAGTGAAGAACTTGCCCAAAAACGAACAGGTCAGCAAATGGGGAGAAGGTGTTCTTGAGTATGCAAAGACAGCCCAGCTGGATAAGCTTGGTGTGTGAAGTTCGTGACAATTTGCAAAGGTCCCCTAACGTTCATCAGGCCAGGACTTCAAGAGGGTTGGACTATCCACCCTCAATGATATATTGAATGTCGTTGCCCCTCCAATCTCGGAGCACGAAGTTATTCAAGTCTGGCTTAGCCATGACATGCAAGGATATGACGGGATTGAGGCCCTCGTGTATCGCTCCCTTACTCGAGTTAGTAGTACCCTATCATTCAACCTCGCCGCTTAGCCCATTGCACAGATCATGGAGCAAGTCGAAGGTGGTGACCTCATTGTCAACCGCGGGGAAGAATCTAGACCCAAGGACTCCGGGGACTCATCCCGGGAACTGAATGCTGTCGATAGTTATGAGGCTGCACTGAAACTCGCTCAGGTAACCGGTTAGTGACGAGGTAACTTCACTTTTCAACACAACTTCTAGGCCAATTTGGACGAGTTGATCAAGAAGCAGACACACGCTCCCAAAAAGGAGTCATCGGTCGACAACCCAGTCGTTTATTCGTCGGTGTATCTCCGAGTCCAACCTTTTATGCGGCCGTATTCTCTTCCTCAACTGGCACAGACACCTTCCGACACGACAAACGCTCATTTACAATTTATCTTACACTTGGCTGATCCTGGGCATCAGCTAGCGCGCACAACGGTTACGCAAGCGATCCCGGCTGGTTGGTTGGAACTCTGGGATCAGTATGACTGGGTTGAAGATCATGTTGCAGAATCGTTGAGGGTTGCTGTCGAGGTTCTTGGACAGGACTATCTCGCATCCAGAATGGGCTGGGAGAAAAAAGATGTACGAAATGATGATAATGCACCACCTGGTTCCAACGAGGAGAGGTGAGAAACCACTCCGGCCATGCATCAAAGGATCTATGTCGTAGGCAGCGCACTGTCATGTGTAGACTACGCATGTAATAGCCGGTATATTGATGTCCAGCAGAGGGAGAAGCCTTGACGATTTTCCTTATTTCTTGAGTGATTCCTCTGGCTTTGGGGGTGGAACAGGTTTGAGCTCTGCAGGCCTGATTGGCTCTGTCCCAGCACCGGTTTGTTCCCAAGGGGAGAGTGATTCAAAATTCCTGGAAAAGGGGACGGTGAGCAAAAGAAAAGGAAGAAGTGAGCAAGAGGATACCGGAATGCCTGTGTAAGCTGCAACGGCTCGTACACAACACGTTTCCGCTCTTCATCGTAACGAACCTCGGTATATCCCTAATCGCGGTCTAAGTTATAGTCAAATGTCATGGGTCCACGACTTGACTTACGGTCAGGGGGAAATCTTTGCGCAAAGGGTGACCTTCGAAACCTGTATGGAGAGAGTCAAGTGAGGGCAAAAAGAAAGATGTGGGCCACCGACCATAGTCTGTGAGTATACGACGTCTGGAAAGTGCAGTGAACGATGGGCGGAGGTGGTACACATGACGCGCTTACAAGTCTGGATGACCGGAAAAGAAGACACCAAACATGTCCCATACCTCCCTTTCGTACCAGTCGGCACCACGAAAGAGAGAGACGGCGCTAGGTACGGGGTCTGCTTCGCCGGCGTAGGTTTTTACGCGGATTCTACCGGCATGCTTGATGCTGAGCAAGTTGTATACGACCTCGAAACGCTTGTCCCTCTCGGGGAAGTCTACTGCGGTGACATCGACGATACTCTTGAATTGGCATTGGGAGTGGTCCCGGAGGAAGGTGAGAACGGGAAGAATTGCCGAGGGAGCGACGTGGAGGACGAGTTCATCTTTGAGGACCGAAAACTGCTGAATGAACTTTGGGAGACACTGTGTCAAATACGAGCCGTACGAGTGCAGAGACTCTGTTGTCTTTGCATACTTTGTCGCCGTTGGGTTGGGGGAAGTAGGCTCGGTAAACGGGGAGACCGAAGCTGAAGATGAAAGCAAACGGGCACCTCTGAAGGATGGAGAAGACTGGATGGTGCGCCGCAAGTGCAGGCCCGTCGCGCGGAGGAACATTGGACGGTAGTGAAACGGGTTGGTCGGAGTTGGGAATTCTGTTTGCCATGGACGCCGTTTTCGATTCACTTCCGTACTACGACAATGATCTGGAGCAGTATCCGATTCTCAAGGACAAGGTCGAGAAGGAGCTGGCGCGCGAGCCCAAGCCCCCGGTGACGATGCACCCGTTGGTGCCACCCCCGCATGCGTTGTTCAAGGTGGGTGGTCGTCCACAGATTCAGAGCGTTTAGCTGCACACACGACACAGAACAACCCGTTGCTGGCTGCAGAGCTCGCGCGTGTTGAGACGCACCAGCCACTGCCTCCACTGGATACGGTGAGGTACCAACTACCCGCGCCGACATCATTGCCGGGAACTGATCAAGAGTGGCGGGACGCGCTTCGAAATGCACAAGCCCAGCTTGAGCACCAGCGATTACGGTCCGTCGTACGCGTTTTCCACACGGCTGGATTGACGCGATCGACAGGCATACGAATCTTGCGCTCATGCAGACATATGGGCAGAACGCATGGCGCATAAACAACTACCTGTTGGAGGAGACGGCGAAACAGGCAGAGCGCGCGCTCGAGGCGATGAGAGAACTGACGGGCGAGCTGAACCGAGAGCGGAGCGATGCACAGGTGCGTGTGCACGATGGGTGGCGAAAAAGGGTCGCTGATGTGGGTGCAGACGCGACACGGTGCACAACTGACGACGCTGGAGACGAGGTGGACGGCGCTGCTGTCGAGCGTGCTGCAGATTGAGATGGCCAACATGGCGCTGGAGGGCGAAGTGGACCGTTTGCGCGCGAGGATGGTAGACATGTCGTAGTTACCCGAAAAGGAGACGCTTGCCATCTCACCCGCTGGTCCCTTTTTGCGCAGAAAAGGTGAGCAGCACGCGCACGTCGCCGACCCCGTCGCTGCAAGTTGTGTGAGGCGCGTCGATGGCCGCCACCGCCCGAATGCCGTCCGAGTCGCCGCACGACGATCCCGGTGACCTGGCCCGTGCACCCCCCCTCTCGTCGCCGTTCGCCATCCCCCACCCAAAGCGCTTCAACGCGGTCAACATCAACAAAAAGTTCCTCCAAAAGAACGCCTCTTCCCCCGCCGCCGTCGCCGCCGCAGCCAGCCTCGCCACCACCGCCAAGGCCGGCAGCCCCGCCCGTATGTCCCCCGCCCGTCAAGTTCTCCTCCAGCCCGCTCACCTCTTCCCCCACAGCCCCGCAGCCCCCTTCTTCACACTCGAGGCTCGTCACAGCCAAGCTCACCTCGACCGCACAACTGGCCCCAACAACGGGCCCCGGTTGGTCTCGCCCTTCCTCTGCCACACCCCCCGTTTCCGCCACACCCTCCACCTCGTCCAACGCACCACCACCCCAGCCATCTCTGCCCACACCCGCAGTGCCCCCGTTTCCCCATGTCGGAAAGGTCATACAGCCCCAGCCGAGGAACGCCATGCCTTCCTCTTCCCCCCTCGTCAAAAAGGACTCGTCCACAAAACCCGCTTGGGGGAACCCAAAGGCTGTTCCCGCGACCTCGCCATGCAGTGATTTTCCTACCGCGGCCGAGGTTGCCCAAGGCTAGTTGCTCACAGTCTCTCGGCAATATCATAGTAATCATTCAACAGGCCGCGTCCTCAAAGCTGACGAGCCAAAGCCCGAGGATCCTCTCGCCGCCACACGTGTACCACCACAGGAAGCCGATGCGTTCAGGGGAGTACATCTGGATCCGAATGCCCATCACTGGGACGAGGTTCGTGACCCATGTCTCTTACATACACGTCTTGTTTCACCGTCTCTAGATGGAAGAGGATGACGACAACTTTCTGAACAACGTCATCGAATTCGGTGACGGACGCCAATATGAAGTAGCACCATCCGCTACCGCACCTCCACCCGGCCCCAGTACAGCTACCACGCCGGTCAGCGAAGAAACACCCGCCTCAGCCACTGACCATGTTTCCGCTGCCCCCGTTAGCAAACAAGACAGGTTTGCAGATGATTTTGATCGCAGCTGGCCTCGTACCAAGCATTCTCCTCTCGTGCTGCAAAGAGATTTGCCCAGCCGTTCTTCCCAACATATATCGGTTTCTCCTACTCCATCACAACCCAGCCTCTCCTCGGCAGAGGGGTCAAGGGTACTTTTCAATGAACGTTCCAACAGGCTAGAGCCTTACACCAGCCCAAGTTTTCCAAACAGGCTTGGTCCAAGCCACAGCTTTCCAAGACGGAACGCTCATGGAGATCCCGCGCGTTCACCCGTTGAATCACGCTCCAGTAGAGATGCTCTGCCTCATAGTCCGGTACATCATATGCATTTACTGCAGAAACCTTCCGAGGGGGCTCACGATATTTTGTCACAGTCACAAAAGAGTTATCCCGGGGATTTCTTGAGCAGACGGGTCGCGGAGCGTGATGGTGGTTCACATGCACCCGCAGGTGAGTTTGGTCAGAACAAGGTCAGAGGTAGAGACTCTGGTGGGCCATCCGGACTTTTTCACGATTCCCGTGGTATCAGTGAGAAACGACATCGCCGCCTCTCAGCCGCTTCCTTTGCTAGCTCAGTTCCGGATGGTCAACAAGGGTCGTCACATTCTTCAGATGGCCCGTTCTCCCGGAGATCTCAGGCAAGACAGTCTCCATCGCAACATTTGTCCGTCCTGCCTGCAAATGTAACACCACAGGCTTCTAGGGCTTCTCAATCACTAGCCACTGCGGCATCCCCCGAAACACCCTCGTCAGCGTTGGATATCGAAGGTGTCCACAAGACTGCTATGCATATATCTGCAGAGCGTGCGAGGCAGAGGCGACAGTTGGAAGAGGAGGAACGCGAAAAGGAGAAAGAACGTGCTAGAAAGAAGGCGGCCGAGCTTGAGGCACGAATGATGGAAGCACAGGCGAGTCAGTTTTCTCCAAGGTACGATGCGGTTGGCTTATCCAACACTCCAGAGAACTACTCCTGTGGAAAGTATCCAACAAGCCGTCGCATTTGCACAGAGCTCGAGTCAGCTAATTCCTGATCTGGGAAAATACAAATCTCTCGAAGCTACTCCGCAGAATACTGGTGAACACTTACAGCCACCAAAACGTGAAATTCAAGTTTCTCGTTCAGCGACTACTTCCGAAAGCGAATCCCTCCCGCCTTCAGAACAAGCTGATTCCTGGCGCAGCAAGGCGCGGATTCAACTACAACAGCTCCCGGCACTTTCACTCCCATTGTTCCAGGAACCGTGTGGTGTCCTTGCTGACGATAACCTCGAGGTCGTAGATTTTTCCGACCTTGGCAAATTTGTCGGATGCGAACAAGCATCAGTGACGACGGCACCACCATCCCATTCACCCGCTTCTTCCAACCATCTCGCACGACCTGTAGCCAGCGATTTCTTTGACGATGTCCCATCTCATCCCATCCCTCCCAAGATTGTTGCATCACCATCTTCCGAGCGTAATACCCTCCCTACCGTTCCGGAATCTTATGCTCTCTCGTCAAGCGAGCAAGTGGTGTCTCATTCTATTCCAACGGGACCTAGGGACTATGATTCTCATAGGTTCTCTGGATCACACTCTTTTGCTCGGAGCCAGCCATCTCCAACAGTGCCTTATCACCGCCTCAGTAAAGGTCCAGCGCCGTTTCGACAGGTCAGAATGTCGGCCTTGGATGACGTCATGTCTCGTATCAAAGGGGCCCTGGATAATATGCAGGTCGATGCCGGAAGAGGGACTTCATCAAATGGTACCACAGACTGGCGCGTCGGTCCTTCAAAACCAAGAGCCCGCGTGTTGGAACCTGCAATCCAGACTAGAACCCTGTCAAACGACGCCAAATGGCTACCTCCAGCCTTGAGACAATCCCAGCAAGACTCGGGTCGAGAGATTGGTACTACCGGCTGCGAGCCCCCACGCTCCCCTCGGCCGGCCGCTCTTGTTGTCAAGCTGCCTGCACTCTCTCGTCCAGTTGATTTGATTCCCAGGCGGCAATGGCACCTGCTCAAAAACTCGTCCAGCCATGTTCGCTTTGACACGCTCTCCTGGGACCCACCTGTTGATGGAATGAGCAAGCGAGATTTGTCTGTGAACGAGATCCTGTTCAGGCGTCCTCCTCTAGGCAAAGGTAACAAACTAAGGTGTAGAGTTCAATTACCAAGGGCCACCCGTGTGCATTTTACTTCTCTACCCAAGGTCAATTTGCCTTCTGGGTTCCCCAAGACCAATATAGCATCTGGACGCTCAAAGCCGGCGGTCGATGACCTTCCCACTTGGCGCAGAGGAGCTGTTTCCTCAGCGCGGAAATCTGCGCTTTCTGAAGAAACCCCGCCCACTTTAGATGTCACAAGTTGTTCTCCAGCTCCAGAGCTTGCAGTACTCCCTGCCCAGCCGGCGGTTGTAACGGAAGCCCCAACAAAACCGGAATCTTACTTGGTGCGCCAGAGGACACAACCAAGGTTGCCAGCAGGCTCAGCTGTTGGGTTTTATCGCGACCCCGAGTCATCTTACCAGGACTCAAGGGCTGCTGTCAATTTCACAGTGACCAGTGAGTTGGAAGAAACGGCGCGGGTATCTCAGCCAGAATCGAGTATGCTCTTGTCCTCGTCGTTTGCTGAGACTTCACCGGCGACGGTCCCCTCGGAACCAAGGTCCGTTGCAACCCCAAGCCACAGTGTCGACGGCGTAAATTACGACCTGCAACTTCCTACTCTGAGTTTGATTACCCAGGCAGACAGCAAGGCTTCTGAAGAATCTGTGTGCACAATTTATTTTCACTGCATTCTCCTTGGCTTATGAGTATTTACAGACTGAGCGTTCGCTGCGTACACCAGCATCCGCGTCTTTCAGCACTCCCTGGACCAAGTCGCCATTGAGCTTTTCTAGCAAAGATTCGCCTGCCAGGCCACCCGACCCAGAACATCTTAGGGCTGTCTGGTCCCAAACTGCAGACAAGGAGTCCATGTCCGCCGTTAACTCCTTGGAAGGTATCGCCGATGACCTCACTGCATTACCCTTCACTATCCAAGAAGTCAAGTCCGAGGACGGCGAAACGCCACCGCCGACTAGTGCAGCAGTAGCCTCAAAGATATCCATCCACGATGTAACCCGTGCGTTCCAGCAGGTTCCAACCCCCTCTAACTTATCTTCCCACCGACCACCGCCTACATCGCCAACCGTTGTGAATGGTCCAATCACACGTCCTCCGGCCTTCAATTATCCGACTCCTCCCCAGGCTCCCGGTGCTGCTGTACGCCCCCATTTTGCCTCATTCTCGTCCCCAATGCTTGCCCACTCTCCGAGTCCTACTGTACTGTATCCTCCCACTGCGCCGAGTCCCATACCGCGTGTCCCTATGAACGGACATCCCCAAATGTACAATCAGCCTATGTGGTTGCCCATGCAAACCTCCCAGAACAATAGTGCGGTCCGTCCCGTCCCTTCCCCTTACCCTACGCAGATGGTTGCGTATCCGGCACCGACTCCAGTCCATCCTGTATATGCTTCTGGCCTTTCCCCTCAAAATGTGCCACCATCTGTTGCTGGTTCAGCGCCACCACGTCCGCGCGGAATGCCTATGCTAAGCCCAGTCATGCATCCCGCTGCGCCAGCAAATGTACCAATGTATAACGGCAGTCCAGTGCTGATGCACCCACCTGCGATGCTTAACCCTGGCCACCGTCCTCCCTACATGAACTCCGGTCCTCCAGAACGTGGGCAGGGACGGTCAGAGAGCATGTCCACCGCCCCTCACATGCAGCAACCAACGCATCCCCAAAACCACATTCCTCCACAACCCATGTATACACATGTTCCCTTTTCTCGACCATCATGGTAAAAACCTGTGCTGTCATATTGGATGATATATTGCTATTTGTTTCCTTTGAATGCAACTTTATCCTGCTCTCATCACCAAGCGAAATGAGATACAGCGGATGACAATACTAATTAGAGGGTAAACAAGATAATCTATGTAGAATCCTACTCTCTATGCATGTGCCAACTCGACGGCCTTCTCTGCAGCTATATCGAGGTCATCAAAGGGTATGATTTTGAGACCGGAATCCTTGATCATCCTGAAGAAGGGATCAACGACGTCCAACATACAAGAATAGGTACGCACTGCTTTGCTTCTGCTTCTTTCGTGCCTTTGAGTCTGACGACCAGTGGAATGCTGACGCCAAGCTCCTTGGTGGCACGAATAACACCCTCAGCAATGTAATCACATCTCATGATACCTCCGAAAATGTTGATGAAAATACTCTTGACCTTGGGGTCGGTAAGGAGAATCTCGAATGCCTTTTTGACGGTCTCGGGCGTGGCACCGCTGGATAAAGGATGAGGGACGTCATATAATGCAAGGTTTCGTTCCTCACCCTCCGACATCAAGGAAATTAGCTGGATTTCCGCCATGTAGCGATAGTACGTCCATGGTAGCCATGGCCAAACCAGCACCGTTGACCAGACAACCGATGCTGCCGTCAAGTTTGATGAAGTTCAAGTTGGCCTTTTGTGCCTCGACCTCGGAAGGCTCTTCTTGAGAGATGTCACGCAAGGCAAAGACATCCTTTTGTCGGAACTCTGCGTTGTCATCGAAGCCGAGTTTGGCATCCATGCTAGGAACAGTAATGTAGAAGGTCACCGGGATTGGGACGGCAGGCATACCAAAGAACATGACCGTCGGTCGTCTCAGCCATGGGGTTGATCTCAATCTGGGTGGCATCCTTGTCTTTGAACAACTTGTACAAGGTCACAAAAATGTCCGCGGCCTCCCTCTGGGTTGTCGCGTCTTTGAATCCAAGAGTCCTTGCAAGGTCCAAGGCGACCGAGGGGTCGAGACCCTTTTCGGCGTCGATCGGAGTGGTAATGATGGACTGAGGATCCTTGGCTGCGACCTCCTCGATGTTCATACCACCTTGATTGGATGTAACTAGAACGGGGCCTTGAGTGACACGGTCGTTGAGAACCGCCACATAGTATTCGTGAGCGGGATCCCGTCGCTCGGCAAGCATAACCTAAGGATGATGAACGACATGATCCTGACACCGGAAAAGGAACCAACAGCGTTGCAGATTCTGCCCGCAGAACCTGTTTGCTTTGTGATAAGGTTCGCACCAATCATCTGCTTGGCAATTTCCCGTGCCTGTTCAGGACTGTTGCACGGTCAGCATGAACAAGGTCGGCGTAAAAAAAAAAGACATACGTGTCGATGGTATGTACGCCCCCCTTGAACCCATTGTCGAAAGTTCCCTTGCCTCGGCCGCCGGCAAGGACCTGCGCTTTGATGACCAGCTTATTTGTGCCTGTGATGAACGACACGCAACACTTAGCTTTCCTGTGAGTTTCGCAAGAGTATGAAACGGAAAAGACGTGCCGAAATTCTCTGCAACCCCGAAGGCTTCTTCGGGAGTCTTTGCACCAACGCCCTTTGGTGTCGGGATGCCATACTGTATGTGAGCTCAGCAACGAGCAAATGACACAATGCCGCGCCCACATACTGCGTTGAGAAGGCTCACGGACTGGTACTCGTGTATGGAGAGAAACCGGCGTTGGCCAGCACGGGCGGCCTTTAAGAGTGCACCATGGTCAGAACTGCAAGTTAAAAGGCGAAGATGTACTTGCACAGGCCAGGGAACGCGTCTTGGAGAGTGAAGCAAGCATATGGGAGTGGTCGGAAGGATATATGGCTTACATCAGCAGGTGTAGTGGAAAGCGGCGGATGGATTTGGGCGGGTCGTGGCCAGAGCGACGACGACGGCAGACGCGGTTTGACGGTCTTCTTGTCTCTGATCTACCACTCGTTGGTTTTGGGAGCATCTCTGGTAGAACAAGTACAGCCTTGCCTTGAGTTCGGACTGCCCGTCGTCTCGTGGGCGGTTCGAAATTTGGCTCGAGGAACATGTCCAAGTTAGAACAACTCCCATGTTATCTGTTGGTTCTGTCCTCGAGGGAAACATGCTGCAGGACCTGTTCACCTATTTATTCACCAGAACCCAGTCTGCCCGCGAAAACGGCGCTCCACCTCCATGTCGTCAACCATGCCAGATCCACCATCTCAGTTATCCGAGCTCCTTTTCGTCTCTTCCACCATCCTGCAGCAGGCGCTTGACCTCGTCAACAATGTCCTGACGGGCGACAACCAGCTTACAGCACAATCCAAATACCTTCCCGGCTCAACTATCGGTACCATTTCACTCATATACCCATGTCTCACGTCGATGACACCTCGGTAGGAAAACACATACGCCATGCACGGGACCACTTTATTCTCCTGGTTGATTGCATAGCTGGTAGCGAGCCCTATATCCTGTCTTACGACGTACGCAGCCGCAACACCCCCATGGAGAGCAGCCTCCCCGAGGCTCGTAGTGCCTTGGTTACTGCTATATTACGCCTCAAAGAACTCGAAGCACCCTCCATTGGACAGGATCAAGTCATTACTCTGAATGCGGTGACTCCCTTTGCTCACACCTTCAAATCCACCTTTGGGAGAGAGGTAAAAATAAAGTTGGCTTACCGAGTGCTCGACTGACTCACTTGAAGTTGTGGTTTGCCGCGCTTCATGCAGTCCATCATTGGTCCATGGTGAGTGTACGATCGCTCCCTCGGTCACATTGCCTACATGTTTTTGGACCACAGGTTCGCGTGATTGCTGGAGAACTTGTCTGTCTCGACCCCTACTGGTTATCTCTCCTGCTAATCCTTGCATAGGGCATATTCAACTTACCAGACGATTTTGGATTCGCTCCGTCTACCTTGGTGTATAGAGGAAGTGACGCCTCGCTAGGAAAGGCTAAGATTTGATTGATGTTGTCGTCAAACGTACACTACACGCCTTTTTTTTCATTGCGCACTACGTAGTCTGATCAAATCCACCGTTGCGCATGTCATGCACGTGACTCACGATCCCAGGTAGCTTCCACCATATCTCGCGAACTTGATCCACCAAAGTCGGGAAAAATGTCGGAGAGCGTGTTGCCTCTTGACGGCGAAGCTCAAAAAAAGCGAGTCGTGAGTGTCTCGGCCGCATCATGAGTGTTAGTCGGGGCTCAAGCACCATTCCCCCCGAATGGATGTTGACCTCAGTGCTATTTCTTCGACTCGGACATCGGGGGCTTCCATTATGGTCCAGGACATCCGTATGCATCCAATTTCCAGTTCTAAACCGCGAGCAGGTCTGAGCAATTGTCCACTACCAGAATGAAACCCACGCGGATACGGATGTGTCACTCCCTCGTCATGAACTATGGGCTATACAAGAAGATGGAAATCTTTGTAAGTCTACGGTACTCTCCGTTTGGGATTAATGTCCCCCCATTCACCGTGCTACAGCGCGCGAAACCAGCAACGAAACGCGAGATGACGCAATTCCATTCTGACGAGTACGTCGATTTTCTTAGCAGAATAACTCCTAGCAATATGAACTCTTACATTAAAGAACAACACAAGTGTAAGTGAAATAAGCCGTGTTAGTTCAATTGACCCATTCCAGTGTAACAGACAATGTCGGTGATGATTGCCCCGTTTTTGACGGGCTTTTTGACTATTGTTCTATATCTGCCGGTGGTTCTATGGGTTAGTCGAGTCACAGTCTAGAAACATCTGTTGATTAATGAACTGGTTCAGAGGGCGCTGCGCGTCTCAGTCGGGACAAGTGCGACATTGCGATCAACTGGGCCGGTGGACTGCACCACGCAAAGAAGAGCGAGGCTAGCGGCTTTTGCTACGTCAATGGTAAACTATAGGCTGTTTCTTTGACCGACACGTTGATTGGCCTGTCGCAGACATCGTTCTTGGTATACTGGAGCTGCTCCGGTCAGTCTGGTCATACCTTTTGGCAGGAATCCAAACGAACTTTACGATATACCAGGTACCATACGCGCGTGCTTTACATTGATATCGACGTCCACCATGGTGATGGTGTGGAAGAAGCATTCTACACCACAGACCGCGTCATGACGGTTAGCTTCCATAAGTATGGTGAATATTTTCCCGGAACCGGTGAACTTCGTGTAAGCCTCATCTTGGGATCATAACCATAAATTTCTTATGAATCATACAGGACGTTGGCATCGGGAAGGGGAAATATTATGCTCTGAACTTTCCATTCCGAGACGGTATTTCTGATGAGAACTATAAATCCGTCTTCGAACCGGTAAGCAACACTGCGAGACAGCGCCCGTATTAGTCGATAGGATGTTTTGATACAGATAATCCAACAAGTAATGGAATCGTACGATCCTTCGGCCATCGTATTGCAATGTGGCACGGATTCCTTGTCTGGGGACAAGCTCGGATGTCTCAATCTTTCTATGAGAGGTATATCTTCAAAGCACCGCATGGACATATCAGACTGATCATCCATGTCAGGGCATGCAAATTGCGTCAAGTTTGTCAAGTCGTTCAACAAGCCGCTGCTACTTCTTGGTGGAGGGGGATATACGATGCGAAACGTCAGTCGTGCATGGGCATACGAGACAGGGCTGGCTGCTGGAGTTGAACTCGGACCTGGTATGAAACAAGGCACATTCCAAAAAATGGCAGCTGATAAGGACTCGCAAAGAAATACCAGTCAACGAGTACTACGAATATTTTGGGCCAGACTATGAACTAGACGTGAAGGCGTCTAACACTGAGGACATGAACACACCGGAATACTTGGAACGGGTGAAGAATATTGTGATGGAAAACTTGCGGAAATTGAAAGGTCCCCCGAGTGTGCAGATGTCAGGTGTGATGCAAACCCTACTATGACGTTCGGCGCTGACCTTTTCCTCGCCAGACATTCCAAAGACGTCTATGGATGATGTGATGGACGATATAAACCAAGACGAAGACCTTATACCACCTGACACCCGAAGACATCGTCGTTTACTCGATTCGCGCATTCAAGCGGACGGCGAACTGTCCGATTCTGATGATGAAGGAGAAGGTGGTAGGAGAGATTACGCAAACCACAAAGACCGAGGGCGTGAGAGCAGGAGTCGCTCTAGCGAAACCGAAAGTGGGGAAATGAGAAGGTTTGGAATAGGCGGTGGGATACTGAGCGCCGGTGCTGCTGGCTCGACCCACGGTGCCGGACCAAGTGGCCACACTACCTTGATGTCGCAAACACTCAAAACACCACTCAGTATGGGTACCGATGAATCCTTGTCGGCGATTGACAGTGGAGTAGGGGCAAAGGAATCTGGCACTAGCAATGGGAACGGAACCTCCGAGATATCAAGAGACGACATGGCGGTGGACGAAAACACTGGTGCATAGTTGGTGATTTGTATAGTGTAAACATGTGTCATCCATCCTAGTCAATGACGACGACCTTGTCTCCTGAGGATGCAAAGCGCTTTGAACTCAATCGATTGAGAGGTGTGTGCACAAGTTAGTCTACCAAGTAATTACCTCCCTGAACGAGGGGACCAGCCAAAGCCAGACAAAAACGCCAAGAAGAGGCCACTTCGTCCTCGTCAGTCCCGAACGCTAACCAGAAGCGGCTTCTCGAATCGGCCTCAACTTTGACCACCTCCAAGCCGCTCAAACGCGACTCGCGTCTTGGGTCCTACTTTGAATATGATCTGTCCAAGATGGTCAATTCGAAAGGGGGCTTCTTGGTCGAGGATGACAAGGAGGTAGACGAGGACCTCCGCGCCAAAGAACGTGAAAGGGAGAGAGAACGAGCAATGCAGAACACCGAGCCTCGTGAGTTCCTACGATGCTGTTGGCAGATACTTTGTCGGACCGATCTCTACAGCAATGTATCTCGATTCGTCTCTCAATCCGAAATGCAAGGAATGCAACACGGTTGACATTGACTATACTTTTAAGAAGATATTTGGGCGTCTGGTTTGCAACAAATGCAAAGACCTGTACCCAGAGAAGTACAGTTTATTGACCAAGACAGAATGCAAAGAGGTAGGTCTCTCGTTGTAGTTGATGTTCGCATGATCACACACCCCTGAGGTAGGATTACCTTCTCACTGATGGTGAGTGATTCTTCCTGTAAGCGAGCCCTATGATGTCTGAATTCACCCAGCGGAACTGCGCGACCGCGAGCTTCTTCCGCACATTCTGAAAGCGAATCCTCACAAGTCCACGTTTGCAAACATGATGCTCTTCTTGCGGTGCCAAGTGGAAGCGTTTGCGTGGAAAAAGTGGGGCTCTCCGGAAGCACTAGATGCCGAGTGGGAACGTCGAACGGAGGAGAAGAAGAAGAAAAAGAAGAAGAAGTTTGAGGAAGGACTGAGGGAGTTACGGAGACGGACTCGGGAAGGGGTGTGGCAGCGGAGAAAGGATCAGGAGCACAAGCACGCGTTTGGGCGGGTGGAGACGACGGAGGACGGACACGGCGAGCAGATCTGCCACGAGTGTGGATTTACAGTCCAGGTTGAAATCATTTAATCATTGCATAGCCTGACATTCGCACGACACTCATGGAAGAAACCGACCAAGCTGAGAGCTCCAGGATCTCCACCTCTCTCGAAGTCGGGCAAATCGAAGTGAACCTCTTCCGCTCTGTAAATTTGTTCTTGCCAGTCCGTGCGCGCGGTGTGTTTGGTGGACAGGTCATCTCCCAAGCCATCGTCGCTGCCACCAAGTGTGTTGATCCTGCCTTTGGTCTCCACGTGAGTAGCTTCGAGTTTACCCTTCTAATGAGGTTCGCTCACTGCGAGTAGTCGTTCCATGTGAGGACATCGTTGCCGTACATTGTGTGTTTGAAAGTGCTCACGGATGAGTCGAGTGCTACTTTTTGCTCAGCGCGTCTCCTGCTGTCCCCATCATATATTATGTGGAACGCCTGCGCGACGGTCGCTCGTACAGCACCCGTGGCGTGAAAGCTGTCCAAAATGGCAACATCATCTTCCACTCGCTCTGTTCGTTCCATATCCCCGAGCCATGGCAGCCCTCGCACCAATGGCTGGCACCCGCTGGTGTCCCCAGCTTGGAAGACTGTGAACTGGATGAAGACATGCTCCGGCGTCATGCGGCCCAAGACGGCTTGGACCGTAAGATGAAGGAAATATACCTGAATTTTGCGGCTGTACGCATTCTCGCTCATTGAACGGCCTTGGTGTGAACTAGCACTGCAGGAACGTGCCAATGGCCCCATTGCTGTCAGAAGAGCAGGTCGTACCACTGATGCACAGGGTGTGTTGACGTCCATGTTCTGGATGCAAGCAAGGACCGGCCAGACGGAGGTTTACGAGACACCGTACCAGAAAGTAGGTGCACGACTACCTCGATCAGCTGTTATTGTTTGACGCAAGTCACACCAGTGCATCTTGGCGTACATGTCAGACCTTAATTTGTACGTTCCAGAAAAAGGCACATGGGAAAGAGTTAACGTTGGCGTAGCCTCTCGGTGGCGGCGGACACACTCAAGCTTAAGCGATTCTCCAAGGAATCAGGTGGGCTTGGTATGACTGTGAGTGTATCTGACCGGGCGGGTTTCAAACCTGACGTTGTCGGCCCAGTCCACGCTGGATCACACGATCTGGTTCTACGAGTGAGTTGATCATATATTTGTGGTGGTTCTGGCTACATCCGCAGCAGCGATCATTTTCATTGCGAGGACGGTTTGCTCTATGTGGTAAGCCTTGGTCAGACATGGTCACTCGATTCACGCTGACGAAGGGAAGGTGGTGTCTCCCCTCGCCGGGGATGGACGCGGGGTCGTGCACGGAAGGGTAAGCATTGTTTTCAGCGCGGTGGAGGTGTGCTGAGACGTGTGTAGCTGTACAGCCGTGCTGGGACGCTTGTCGCTGTGACGTGTCAGGAGGGGGTCGTGCGTGCCAACAAGGCGAAGCTGTAATGGATAGATAGAAGAGTTCGAGAAGCAGAACAAGGAATGACAATAAATGAGACCACGAAATTGACATGCTATTGTGTACCAAAATGGCATGCTTGCCTTGTCCTTTTGTTCTTGCTTGGCGACGCTCCGTGTATAAAGCCCTCCTCTTCCTCCTCCTCTCCCCATCAGGATTTTGACAATCCCGTCCACGCATTTCTTCCCCCACAGCGAGGTTCGACATTCTCCATCTCCCCTTGTCGTTCGCTAACGCCCCGACAGTCTGTAGGGTCTCACTTGACCTCCCGTTTTCGATCACCAGTCCGATTCTCAATCCAATTCGTAACATATAATCCTCACGTCGTCACGTATCTTTCCTTCAGCGAGCTTCTCTCCCGCACTCTCTTCGTCGCTGCGCGATTCTCCACTTGTCTTTTCCAATGGCTTCTCCGCTTTCCAACCTTTCCATCACCCTTACCCACGCCATTGCCTATTTGACCCGCCCCCTCATTGTCTCATACCCCGCCGCCACCGTCATAAAGCTCCAGCTTATCCTCGAGGCCAACCTCACTGCCCTTTTCGCCTCTACCTGGGCCCCTGAAGAACCCCTTCGTGGATCTGGCCGTCGCTGTCTCACACTCTCCCCACACTGTCTTCCCCCTCGTGCCATCTACTCCGCTTGTCTCCTAACCGGCGTCCAATGGTTCGACTGGATCGCCGCCCTTGGTGGCTGCGAACTTGACTTCTTCGTCGACCCTGGCTGCATTTCCGTTCGTTTTGGAAAAGGTTCAAACCTTGTGACTATCTGGTCCGAGGAGCTCGTTGAAGTTGCCTCTCCTGTCCTTCCCTCCGGCAGCAAGTTTCAGTCAAAGACTATCGCCCAACAGCTCCTCGAGAGTGAGAGCGCGGACGACGACGAGATATTTTCATTGATTGCCGACCAAGTTAGCGCACCTACTTGGGCGACCCCCGTCATTGACCACTTCCCACCACCAGCTCGTTCCGAGTCTCCTCTCTCAGCGGTCTCTTCGGACTCACGTTCTAGCTCTCGCTCATCCAACTCGAGTTCCTGTTTCTCGTATGCCTCCACCGCCCGCACGGACTCCTTGCTGTCATCCGACCGATCCTCATCTACCAGGCTCTCTCGTCGCGACAAGGCAAGACAAGCACGAGTCTTTGTCGATACCTCTAAAACTGAAGTCACTCCTTACGATGGCGGCAAAACTACGGTGCTGACCGGCGGTGTCATGCTTGGTGCTGCCCCTTCAAAGTCGAAATCTGTGGCCTCGCCCTGGCGTCGGGTCTAAGACACTCATCTCCTATCCGTCTCACACTCCTTTACCCTTCATGACTTGTCATATTTTGTACGCCGTTCATGCATGAAACCCGGTGATGATTGATGCGCCACGGACATCTGCCATATCATAGCATCTTCATTCTATCGTTATTCCACAGCATTCACTACATCTATGTTTCAATCGCTTACAGGTTCTGATCGTGTGTAGCATTTTCTTACTTTGCTTGCCTCTTGTTTCGTTGTCGGTAGTATGGTATATTTGCTGTAATGCATATCCAGTTGCTTTTTGCTCGTCGTCTTTCTGTCCCACCATGTTGCATCTAGTGAGAAATTCGCGTTCGTGCTCGGCTTCGGTTCACCTGCCAGATGTCCTGGCGATATAAGACGAGAGCTCACATCATGCTGCAGACACTCCGACAACTCCCTTTTCGATACCCCTCCACCATCTCATGTTTTCACCCTACTTTCGCGGAACACTGGGACCATCTCTGACCCTTGTTTGCCGACGCTTCCTCGCGACCGCTGCGACCGATCGTGCAGGCATCGCGAACATCCGCCACAACTGGACTCGTCAAGAAATCCAGAAGGTATACGATGGCCCTTTGCTAGATCTTATCTTCCGAGCGGCTACGATACATCGCCAAAACCACGATCCCGCCAAGATTCAACTGTGTACTTTGATGAACATCAAAAGTATAATAAACTCGCTCTATCCTCCCAACATCATTCTGATAGCGTTGTACAGCCGGGGGATGCTCCGAGGATTGTAAGCCGTGATCTAACCTTTGGTAGTATCCCCTACGAAATGACCTACAGGTTCCTATTGCTCTCAATCTTCGCGGTATACCACACCTACAAAGGCTTCAAAGTTGCTCGACGTCGAACCTGTCCTAGAAGCTGCAAGGAAAGCCAAAGAGAATGGCAGCACCAGATTTTGCATGGGAGCCGCGTGGAGAGACCTTGCCGGTCGGAAGCGAGGGTTCGAGAAAATCCTGAAAATGGTCCGCGAAGTTCGCGGAATGGGGATGGAGGTCTGCACCACATTGGGCATGCTATCCCCAGAGCAGGCCAGACAACTTAAAGAAGCGTGCGTTCCCGACCATCTTGCATACCTATATTCTGTGACGATCCATGCAGAGGACTTACCGCGTACAACCATAATCTTGACACTTCTCGAGAGTTTTATCCCAGTGTATGGGCTGTTCTGACGTTCAAGTGTGTAGAGAACATGACACTTAATTCAGGTCATCACTACACGGTCGTACGACGAACGGCTAGGCACAATCGACGCTGTGCGCGAAGCTGGGATCAGCGTTTGCTCTGGTGGCATCCTGGGCCTCGGGGAGTCGGATCAAGATCGAGTAGGACTTATTCATGAGGTTTCCATGTGAGGATCTGTACCGTATAGATGGTGGGTCGCTTACCTCACATCCTAGCATGCCCGAGCATCCAGAGTCCTTCCCGGTGAATGCCCTGGTCCCCATCCCTGGAACCCCGTTGGAAGATAATGAAGTAAGTTGTATTTTTGGAATGCTAGCTACTCGTAACTGAGTCGTCCCAGCCTGTTCTATACCATACCCTAGTCCGGACGATAGCCACTGCACGCATTGTTCTTCCGGCGACTATAATCAGGCTTGCTGCTGGGCGAAACACCCTTAGCGAGTCAGAGCAAGCGATGTGTTTCCTTGCAGGAGCCAACGCTGTCTTTACCGGAGAGAAGATGCTGACAACACCTTGTGAGTTGTTCCTTCTGTGGTTATGAGGATTCGATTAAACTCGCACGGTTTAGGCTCACCTTGGGACGAGGTATTGTATACTCGTTCGAGCCATACGCATTGTCACTTACCTTGGCGTCTCTAGGATAAAGCTATGATGGGTCGCTGGGGTCTTGAAGGCATGAGAAGCTTCGAGCATGTAAAGTTAGCGGAAGAGGAGGCGCCTTGTCAGTCAGGAAAGAAGGGACCAAGGCAGCCTCAACAAACTTTGGGCTAGGACTTGATGGTGAGGAGTGGATAATAGATTAGAAGTGTAGGATTGAATGTGCCTTCCCGCCCGAGGGTCTCTTGTACTAGGAGGCTGTAGAAGATGTAATTTAAAAAGGATTACATGACCTGATATGGCAGTGCTAGTGTTTGCGATTCGTCGTTGGTGTCACACCGTCAGCCGAGCCCATCAGCAAGACATGCAGGGACCAGTGCAAGAAGACGCAAAGTAAGTCTTGACCCGTTTTGCAGACAGACCCCCTCACAGCAGACATTGCAGTCCGTTCGTCTTGAACGACCACAATGCGTGGTATTACCCGTCACAAGGATTCGATCCCGAGACGGAATCTCTGAACATCAGTGTCTCAGGTGGAAACTGGGGAAAAAAGACCATGAAAGGTTGCAGATGGGTCCGAAGGGGAAAAGTAGCTGCCTGGGGACCCAACATGGACGAGTGGGAGGTATGTTCGTTTACTTTCCCTTTCAGTGCCTCTCTCATGTGCGTGCAGGCCGAAGATCGAGCGCGACAGCGTATACGAAATCTATTGCCTATTGAACGACGCTCCCCTTCACCACCAATGCTGCCACACCTGCGCTCACCGTCGCCTCCACTCATTGCTCCGTACCCACCGCCGGTAACCCAGCATTACAGCTTCACCTCTTTCGTGATGGATAACTCTGTGACGCATTCTTTTCGTTCGAACCTTCTTGACGAGCTTGAGAATGCGACCAACAGTCTCATTGAGGGAGAAGTCATATTGAAACAGGCACTCGGGAGACTGTGGCAAGTCATCAACGAAGACGCGAGCAAAAGACAGGGGGTGGAGGAGGTAATACCCAAGCGGGAGGAAGCTGACGGCAATGTCGGGGAGGACAACCCCGATAGCAGACTTGCGCGCTCTCCAGAGTTTATTCCAAATCCTCACAAGCTCTTCCTATCATACGCGCACGACGGACCACCGGTTCTCGATCCTTCCCACTTTGCCTCCCCTCAGATGCAACAAGACACTCTGGAAAAATCGTTAGCGGCACTACGGGAGCTACAGGACGATGATCGTGAATACGTGGAAAGACTGGAAGAGATACGGGAGGGCTTGGGTGATGTTCGCTCTCAGCGTAACCTCGTTTGGCGGATGATACGAGAAAAGGCCATAAAAGAGATGCAAGACGCCGCCTTCAGCGCCGCTTTGGACTAGCTTGACTATATTCGGCAACCCTGTACTGGTACGGTTATTGAATGTCATCCTCAATGATATGGGCCTGTACTCGTGCATAGTAGGTGGATTTGCTTCACTGTGTGGTAGATGGGGCTGAATGGCAGAACGTGACTGTAATACGTACGCGGAAGATTACGATGGGTATCACCTCAGGACCTAAAACAGTGGCGTTCGATGACTTGACGTCCGGGTAATCTCCCGCTGAGGTTTTGCCATCTGAGGATTTCTCAACCTTGAACTAAATTGAGTATTGTCTCAGTTGTCTGCGAGTATAATGTACGCATGGTGATCAGACACCGGGGTTTGGGCGGTGATGGTATGAGCTCAACCGCCAGGATGTGAAAGAGACGGCGTGCCAGGTTCCTGGTACCGACAACAAATTCCGCATGAATGGTCAACTTTCAAGTTGTGGTAGCCCTAGAATACTCACACCTCGTTCAAGTGGTAGTACTGGTACTCTGGTAGATCCAGATTCTTGAACACCATAACCGTCGGGCTTTCAAGTAACTCTTCCATGTCCTTCCAGCCCGTCTTCAGTCAATTCCAGCAAGAGCTCGATGAACACAACGACCGACGAGAGCGTCTCATAAAGGTACATGATGGATCATCGATCACACGCCAAGACCACCAGGTTATCTATTGCTCAAATGTCATGCGCTTATAGACAAGTCGTGATGTGACCAACATCTCGAAAAAAGCCATCTTCCTCCTCCACCGTATCATGAACGAGGACGTGGAGGACAACCAGGCACATTCAAAGCGCGCATATGTGCGTGGTATCGAGAAGCTTCGCGAGGTCCGCGACATATATGCTGCCATTAAGCCAGAAGTACAAGGCGATTTCTTCTGGCGCCATCATCATTCCGTATCTCCAGGTCTACAAGAGTAGATTTCCCGTCAGCGTGTCATCTTACCCCTCTAACGATATCCCTCATCTAGATATATTGAAGCGTTGGGCTTCGCCCATTACCTTGGCCATGGGACCCTGATCACCTTTAGCCAGACGCAGACACACTTGTCGGATGACCACGGCATCCCTGTGCGTGGACGTCACCTATTTGACTGGTATACCCATCTTCATGAGTACTTTTGGCAGTACTTTCCGTTGCCCAAGGAAGACTATTTGCTTGGCCTGTCCGATCTCACCGGAGAGCTCATGAGATTTGCCATTTCCAGTTTCTCTCGCAAGGGAGGGCGTGCTCAGGCCGTGCAAGTGTGCGACTTTGTGAGAAACTGCAAGTCTGGCATGTATTCCCTCTTCCGCAAACTGCCCTCCGTTCACCGACCATCAAGACTTTGACAGATTCACGCCTTTCGTAAGGGGGCTCCGCAGAAAACAAGTTATCACTAACCAGTCGCTGGAGAAAATAGAAAACGGTAACAACTAGCCCGTTCGCTGACTTTCCGAGGCTACACTGAAACTACCGTTCAGCCGTATACGCGATTGTCGTTCGAACTTCTGAATACGATCTGCCTCCGAATATGCTTGATGATATCCTGACCCGGTCCATGTCCAACTATCCGTACAAGGACAAGCGGAGTAACCGTGATGTTGCGAGTGACGACGACCGTGAAGACGATTACTGAAGTATGGGGTGCTGCGTTTGAGAGCACGCTCGCTTCCCGACACACCATTATAATTGTACATTATCGTACCAGAGTGCATGTGAAGCAGTAATATGTCCAGAAAGTTCCCTCCGTTGAGTTTTCCTCAGCGTCTGGAGCGAGGCCCTCGTCGCCGTGGTACATCGTCATCATCGTCCATGCTCTCGTCATTTGTCCACGTGGTTGCATAGGAATATCCTCCGGCTTCAAAATAGCGTGTCCGTGTCCGACGTCGTCGTGAGCGGGTAGTGTCCTTCCATTTTTCACTTGCTGCTCTGGCAGCAGTCTGTCGTTTCCAGGATCTGAAAATCTTGAGTACCATTTTTCGGCATGGGGTGTCAAATGTGCACGAACTCTAGCCGTTTATTCCACTCAATGGTTTTATATCCATTGTCTTGCCACTCCGGGCGCCCACTCTTCGCTAGCGTTTGAAGGTGTTGCTGCACGAGATTGTCCACGGAAAAGTTTGAAAACACAGGCTTTTGGATCGATAGACTCGTCCGACACACAGCGCAGATGGGTTCATATTTCTGAAAGAGCCGATTGTAGGAACTGACATCTATCAGGGATACAATACTCACGTTTCGTGCAAGCCACCCATGGCTGCACTCGCCACAACAAGTATGTCCACACGGATTTGCTACCTGTGCACCAACACTAGATGGGCAGAGGTGAGCTGCCAGTCATCTGGGCGATGTTGAACCTACAGCAAATCGCAACAGCTTTGCGGAATGCTCAGAAATGTAGACAAAGGGTCCAAAGGAATTGGCGTACATGGGGCAGGTGAGCTCGGCTTCGTATCCTGCTAGCACAGCTCGTATATCCAAGTCCTCGCGAGTCTCAGCCTTCCTTTTACCTTTTCTATTGGTAGAAAAAGACTCTGGAGATTGCAGCAAAGGCTCGCAAATGTAGCAGAGGCTGCCTGTGTCCTCTGTCCAAGGTGTGAGCACAATGTAGGTAGTTGTAGTCTGGAAAGCGGCATATATGCGGACAAAGTACCGCAAGATACGTTCTGCAATGACGGGACGGACGTACCACCTTTGAGAGAACCAGAATTTGTTTTCAACGCGTCGTCTGAATTCAATCTCTCCCATCGATGGGTTCCAACAACAAGGTAATTTGATGACGCACTTTTAGCATTCGATAGGGGACCATCTTTGTAGAACGTTTAGTACGCGTGAACACGGCGCGACATGCGACGGACAGACCTGTTTCTGCATATGACGTCGATCCAGAGCCTAAAGTTGCGTGATAACAACCTGTGCCACGAATGCCTGTGTCTTACCTCGGGCCATTTCGCTGAGCGCACGAGCTTCCAACACATCTATAGCATCAAGAAAAGAAGGATCCATGTGTTCAACGCCGTTTGATTCGTCAGAGGGTACAGGACTTGCTACAGTGGGTGTTGCGTCGTTTTGGGGTAGTGCCGGAAGAAGGTTGATGTCGGGAGTACTGACTGTCGGTGCTTGGAGGCCCGGGATACTGTCAAAGTTGAGACCGTCGAAATCATTGGGAAAATCATCCTCCTCCTCAAGTTCTGCCATCGTCGCGAATTGGCGGGGACGAGGGACTCGGTCGTGTCAATGTTCCGCGTCCACCATCCAAATTCTGACACGTGACCATCACTGCAACCCGTTCTCGCCGAGTCGCACGGAGATCTGTCCCAACATTCTGGTGCTTAAACCAAAGCCGTAGAAGCAGCTGCTCAGACACGCCATCATGTTCTCTATGGCCTTGATGCTCGATAGAAGAGTGCGCGGGGCCATGGCAATAACAGGTGAGACAGTGACGACCTAGATTTGCAGAATGAAAGAGCTATTCTTATACGCTCTTGACGCACAAAAAGCTTGGCAAGCTGCTTCGTGTAACATGGTGTATATTTCGACTCATCCGCGGAACATGTGCATAACGGACGCGAATAGCGACGCTGTCATTGGATCATTCAGTGGTGGTGCTCGACTTTTTTTGCACATGAAGAAAAAAGTCGGGGCCGATTGTCGGCGCCGTCGCATATCCGCAGGCCATTTTCTTCCGGCATCTGTTGACCCGTATCGTGATTAGGTATCCATATCTTAGCAGAGTGACGAATCAGATGACCCCTGGGACGAATGTGCGCAGGGGGGAATGCCACTCTTTCTCCTTGCGGTGTCAACATGACTACCAGGAGTACCCTGCTGAATGTCTGATCTGATAGCGAGTAACCAATGAGGGAATCCAAGAGAAATGCATTTATAACGCACACTGCCTTGTCGCTTGCTTGACACGTATTCCCACATGGAAGGGGATAAACAGGACCCAGATGAGGATGTCTATCCCATGAAGAACGATCAAGGCTGATGATCCTGGCTAAAAGTCTAAACAAGGTGCGAAACTGACGGCGACTGTGGTACCATGTCGGTACAACCCTTTTACTCCAAAGTTTTACGAGAAGGGTGTACTCGGACTAGGCCAAGCTAGGGCGACTCGAATTCTACCCTGTGGTGCCAGTGGTTCTCGCGGGGAAAGACTGGGATTGCGTCTGATTAAAAGTGGATGGCGATACAACAATGATACGTGTATGTTTAAGCAACGTATACAAGTACAGAAGAGAAGAGGAGCCGATAAGAGAGTGACGAGGCATACTGGGACTAGACCGAGACACCGATTGCGGACGAGGAAAAGCGCGTGAGAGCGCGCTCAGGCGTATTTCGAGGATCTTCGGGGAGAGAATCTCTGCCTGTGCTGGAAGAGAGGAGTGAGCCGATGGCCATTGGAGCTCTAGATCTTGGTGAATACTCTTCAGAATCGCTGCGGGATGAATATGGACTGGGCGGTAGGTCACGTGATGATGGAAGAGAGGCGCGTGCATCACGAAGTGAAGAGAGAGGGGGAGAGTGAGAGCAGCGCTGTCGTTTGCGGGAAGGTTGTGATTGATGTGGGGGGTGGTCCCTCGAAAAGGGCACAGACTTGTGCGTGGAATCATGTGTGTGACGCCTGTCTTTTGGGTTGTTGGAGGAAGAGGATAGGGGATAATGATGTAGGGGGGCGAGGGAGATGGTGGGATCGGTGGTATACAAGTCGAGGAGACTCCTGTGTAGAGAAGCTATGGCAGCGATGCGCTGCTCGAACATGAGGGGGAAGAAGAGGATGGAGAGGGCGGTAGGCAAACCTGGTCCTCTGCACCCTTGGCGTTGAGCATGGCGATAAGCATGTCGCGGTCACCGTCGCCCTTGGACCTGTACGCGCCAAGGATCTCTCTGAGGGACGGTGGCGGTGGCTGGAGATGACGATGAGGGGGAGATGGACGGGGAGATGGGGAACGAACCTGCTCGAGGACATGCCAAGTAGACATGAGGAGTGTCTTGTGGTCGAGGGAGGGGAGGAGGAGGGGGTGTTCCGTGGGAGGGTAAGAGGAATTCATCGCACTGGAGGAGGCACACCATGCGCAGAGTTTTTGTAGGACAGCCAAGTCCAACATTCTATCTTTGAGTAGCCAAAGTGCGGTATAATTAGAATGCCAAGCCAAGGTGAGGCTGAATACCCGAAAAAGAAAAACTAAAAAAAGCAGGAAAAGATTAGAAAAAGGACGGAAAAGAGTTGTATATTCCATATTTGCCTGGATGTGACAAGGCGAGCGACGACAGGGACAGCCATGGGTCCAGTTGCAGAGGATGGGCAAGAGTGCCTGTTACACTGCGGTCTTGGCAGGAAAACCCTATTTATATCCGTGTCATGATCCGCATTTAGCACCCACGGCACTCGCAGCCAATCACAGCACTCGCCACTCTATTTCGGCGGCCTGCCTTTTTCGTACGTGACCACTACCATGCCCTTGCCCATCTACGCCTGGTGGACCCGCACGATCAAACCAGCGCTCTACTACTTTACTGACCACAACGACGCAAACGCCCTTCTCGCCTGCATTCCGCACGGACCCGTCGGATTCGATCTCGAATGGCGCCCATCTGTCCGCAGGGGCCAGCCAGAGAATCCCGTCGCACTCGTCCAGCTCGCCACCGCGGACACCGTCATCCTTCTCCACATACACCTCATGACCCGCACGTGCCTCTCTCTCTCTGTCCTCCCTCTCTCTCTCACGCGCTTGCAGAATTTCCAGCACAGCTCGCAGAGCTCCTCAACTCCCCCCTCTGGACCAAGGCTGGCGTCAGCATCCAATGTACGTAATCATTGTTTGGTCCCGCAGCGTCACACTACACGTCTCCAGATGATTGCAAGAAATTGTACCGCGACTTTGGTGTGTCCGTCCGCAATTGCGTCGAGCTTTCCCTTCTCGCCCGTTCCGTCGACAATGCTCGATGGAAGGGTGGCTACACTAGCCAACTTGGCCTCGCTCGATTGCTTGAGACATATGAACAAGCCACTCTGTTGAAGGGCAGAACACAGCGAAGCAACTGGGAGCAGCATCTCAACACGCTGCAGCGCGAATGTACGTCCCCGCACCATCTCGACGCCATGCTCATTTTCTTCCAGACGCGGCAAATGACGCACACGCAGGCTATGTCATTTACTCTCGTCTCTCCGACATGGCACGAGTCATGAATCCCGTTCCGTTACCCACCTATTATTCCTTCAGCCTCATCGACGGTCATCTACGTGATAGTCTGGGGATTTCCCCTTGGAACCCACATAATCCATATTATGATCCAGGTCCGCCACCGCCTCCAAAGCCCGACAAGCCCGACAAAAATAGCCTAGAACCTACCGGTTTGGTCCCCGTCATCTCAACAGCCTTCCAGGATGATGCTTGAGATTCCTCCACAGCCCCGCATCTCACTTGCGCCCGCTCATGTAGACAGTTGGGCTATCATGATACGGGCGGTCGGGAACTACAAAGCACCCCCCAAGGGCACCTGACGTCGCTGGTATAGCGGTCCGGATGGAGGGGACTTCCGCCGGCCGATGACAGTGCACTGTCATCAGCAACGGATCATCCTTTGATAGCTTACACAACAGTCTATCCCTGGAATGTGTCATTGATCTCAGCTTTCAAAGTTGCCCTCAGTTACCAGCTGGAAATACCATGTATCCTTGGATCAGGATCGTCGGTCGATGCGTACAGTTCATGCAATAATAAAAAAAGTACATTCTCGGCTTACATTCCCTTTCATATACGCGGTCCTCAAATCCAGGCGGTCACGAGTCATATTTACATACAATGTTGGACTTGAGGACACCTAGCACGCACCATCATTTGTCCAGTCACCAGCAGTACCTAAAACATAGAGATCAATCAGATATCTTTAAGTGAGATCTCACGAAGCGTGGATACGTACCTCCCGGGGAACTATTCTCTGTCCACCAGTTCGCCGTCCAGAGATCACCACTGCAGAGTGTCAGTCCCGGGCAAGCAAATACTAGCTCGTGTTACTGACTCGTAAGTCACTTTGTCACCAGCAGTGTATACAACACCCGACTCCCAAGCTGCCACCCCACTGCAGGTTCCTGTGGCGGTCGTTGTCGAAGAAGCGGCACTACTCGTCAATGTTGTCATGGTCGTGGCTGGAAGAATGGTGGTGGACGGCGTCGTTCCGGTCGATCCTGCGCAAGCACTGACTAACATCTCATGAGTATAAACTAAAGACGGGCGTCAGATGGACTTACTTGCGCTCCACCCGCTCGAGCCACTACTGCTGGGCACGGAATTAGTCCAGTACGCTGCCTATAATTGTCTGGGTCGATGACATTTGAGAAATATTCCGACTACATACCTCCCAGATATAGCCATTGTATGATGCCACCTCGCCAGCTGTATATGCTTGTCCTGAAACATACGCGGCAGCCGAACAAGCTGGGTAGGTGAACCCCGAGGAACCCGTAGCACTCAAAGCTTCCTTGATCGCGAGGTCATATCTATTGTTGGCTGTGCCTAAAATTAACCTGCGAATCACCTTGCACCTCTTGGACGTACCATATGCTTGTGAGGCATCCCATAACATGACACCACCAAACGAAGGGAAACTCTTTCTCATTTGAACAGCAGTGCTGCTAAGGTTCGCGACGGGGACATAGCCTGTTCCGGCCGCGGTACTTGAAGCAGGGGCCCCAATGTATATTTTCACCTGATGGATATGCCAATCAGAAAATGTCCGAGAATGGCGAATCAATAGCACACGCACATTTGCGTTTGGGCTGGTCTGTCGCGCCCACATGTCCCTTGTGAGAGGTTACTTGTGCAAGTTAATGCCTTCTTAACGAGCACTCACCAGATCCCAAAGTCCCAATCCTTGTCGTGAAACCAATGAGCAAAATATGCCAACAATCCAAAATAAACCTACCGATACGACATCATAGTTTTGCAAGCCACAAACATTATTATCTAGCGTGGATTAGGTCGAGAGCTGTAAAGAACGAATCCAACCCACAAAATTGGACATAAATTGCATCGAACCCGACTTGATCAATCACGCTACCGAGATTGGAGTCCGGGAATGGGCATTGGGGTGCTCCTTTGAAGAGTTAGAGCAAGATACTCATAGCTCGCAAGTTGAATACCTGTGATGTAGTACCTGTGGCACGCATTAGCGACCATCTCTGTAACGTGACCTAAGCAAACTCACGGTTTGCTCGCACCGGATGCGAGGGAACGGATTTCCGTGACGAAGGCAGCGTAGCCCGTAGAGCCGCCCCCCTCAATATCAAGGTCGACACTGGAGGCGTTGTTAAGTAGCCAAGTGTGTGCTACTTTGATCGGCTTACCCATCCAGCACTGCGCTGCCAAAGGGCCGCGTGGTGCTGCTCCCGCCCAAAAACAAGTTCCAGACTACACGTACCCTCAGACGGAACTAGATAAAGAAGCACAGATACTCACTAGTCTGTGCAAAGGTCTGTGCCTCTGTGTCATCGCTGAAACCGACACTACCACCTGCACCTCCCAGAGAAATGGTCACGATCTTGCCTTGGGATTGGCAATATTTAATGTCTGCGGCCAGAGCAGAACAGTTGGCAAGATTTGTTCCAGGAAAGGTGACATTATCCGTTGGGTTACACGTCTGACGAAAACGGTCGATATTTATGAATAAGAGGGTATGGCGCATACATTTGCGAGGTTTAGTACAGGCATCCCACCTGTGCCGAAGAACGTGTCCACAAATGCAACAGGCAGGGCATCTATGGCATCATCCTTCAGTGCCTGGAATGAGTTCCTTCGCACGAGCCTCCTGAAGATGAAATACCTGGCAATAGAATGATATCGGCTGTTGGTAGTATGCAGAATTACTGCTAGTTGCACCATAGGAGTTTTGACCCCAGTAACTACGCTGAGATGTTAGAGTAGCTGATGGGAATGAAATCCATCTCACACTGCGACCTGGACAAAGTGTTGGTGAAAGCTGATGGGTTGAATTATTTTGGAGAACGTACATTATCGTAATAAGAGTTGTCATAAGCGAGGGTCTTGCCAAGGTATACGGACACAAAAATTGTCAAGGTAGAGAGGAGCGCCATAATGTCAAATCGCGGAGAGTGTGTCGTTCTCTGATTCCGCCATGGCCACCTGGTTATTATACCTTCCAAGGGGAGCCAGCCAGCAGAGGGAGAAGTGTGTACCATCCAAATCGACCCTCACCATGTGGGTGTATGCCGCAGCTGCATAGTACAAGAAACTATATCGGGATGGTATCATCACTGAGGATTCCTGGTTTGATGCGACTTGGGGATGCACTTCTTTGTTTGCTGGCATGATTACGACAGGACAGGCAAAGCAGGGTCCAAAGACACCGTGTGGATGATGCTAGCTCTAATGGAGGCTCACAAGGGCATGTGCACATGGCATCCACCTGACAAGAGAAAGGTCAAGCATTTGTATCTCATGCGTTTGATCGTGTGACCCTCCATATCAGCATGATCATATGAGGTGAAGAATATCACGTGGAGGCGCTACATCACACCAGTAATGCTGTCAGTTCCATGAGCACGGAGTACCGAGCTTTAATCGCACTTATTAGGCCGTATTCCAGGAAGAAGCACCACTGGATATCTCGCACGTTAGTAAAGAGACATCTATATAGAGAAAGTAGTACAGCAATCGATGACCAGAGATAAGGAGGGGAGTGAGATGGATTAGGCTGATGATGCTCCCGAGTCTTCGCTCTCACCATCTGCGGAGGCAGCAGACGCCGCATTGCGCACAGGTTCTGCCTCGGGATCAGTAGGGTACAGCACTGAGAAGAGTGATGGGCTACCAAAGTATGGGTGAGCCTGCGCTTCGCGAGCTGTCAAGCGCTCTTGGTGGTCATAACGAAGCAATTTATCGAGGAAGTCGATTGCCTCGTTGGAAAAATACCGCTGGTTTTCCGACGTAACGAATCGCGACCACGGCTTTCGAGGATATCTAAGCGACGTGATTGGCTGTCATACGAGGAAAAAAAAAGAATAAGTTGTACCTGCCCAAGAGCTCATCGTACTGCGGATCGAGCCGGATATTATACTTGTCAATGTAAGCATATAATTCGTCGGTGCCGAGAACCTTTGCAATTTTGACCAGCTGGTCATAGTTGTCGTGTCCGTGGAAAAATGGTTCTTTCCTGAATATCTACAAGAGAATGGTAGAGAACATGAAGAAATGACGAAGGAGAGGATTCTCACCATCGAGGCAAACATACAACCAAAGCTCCACATGTCGAGACTGTAATCGTACTCCTGGAAATCTACCAAGAGCTCTGGGCCCTTGAAGTAGCGCGATGCTACACGAACATTGTATTCAACCTTTGGATGATAGAACTCGGCCAGACCCCAATCAATAAGTCTTAACTATGACTACCGGGTTTGAACTAGTAGATGTGATACATTAGACTGGAGAAATACCTTGCGTTGGTCGTGATCGATCATGACGTTGTGGGGCTTTACGTCTCGATGCATGATCCCCCGCGAATGGCAAAAATCCAGTGCCTGGAGAAGAAGATAAGGAAGGAGGGATAAGGAGTAATCAAGGCAGGAGGAAACCTTGAGAAGCTCGAACATGTAGAATCGGACATCGAAGTCGGTGAACCGCGGGTACAGGACCTTGAAGTCGACGTTGTCGACATACTCGGTGATAAGACTTGGAATTTTGGAGGCGGGGTCTCGAACAACGTCGAGAAGGGCTACGATGTTGGGGCCACCGGCGAGGTTCTGGAGTATTTTTATTTCGCGTTTTATTTTCTTCTTTTTGACGGGCTTGAGGACTTTAATGATGCATTTTTCGTCGTGTATGACATTGACACCTTCGAAGACCTGGGAGGTGGAGTGAATAACATCTATGGGCAGTAGAGTACGGGATATGTACCTCTGAGTATTTTCCGCGACCGACTTTGCGCACTATCTCGTAGTGATCCTGGGAGCCCCATTGGACCTGGAGATTGTCTGTTGGGAGGCGTGGGTGGATTCGGGATGGAGAGAGGACGAGAAATGTACCGTATTCATGCCATGCAGGACCAAACTGAGCGTTAACATCCCGGTAGACGCGTGCAACAGACTTTGTGGGGGGTCGTACCATGGAAAGTGATGGATGAAACGGTACGACAATGCGATTCGGCTGGACTGCCACCCACCGAAACGATTTACCCACGCCGGCAGACTGGCCATGATCACCACCTCGCCCGCTGGGACCACCCACATCGCACAGACGCGGCACTACTCTCGTGCATAAACTACCAGGCTCGTCGCCGGCTCGGGCCACTACCGAGCTGCAAGCTACAAAATACCGGAGACATCCCACGTCATGCGCGACAAATTAGATCCGGACCACTCTCCTCGTTGTAGCCAGAACGGCGTCCACGTCGCGATGGAGTGGGAATATGACCACCGACGACATGCGAGGAAGAGGAGGAGCGGGTCTATCTGATTAGTCAGCAAAACAAACACGTGTATACACAATACTCAATTGCCTTGCTCGCCATTTGCTTCGACCGTCTGCCAAATGGTCCCTCGCTTGTCCTTCATTTCTCTCTACGCCCGCGTCTACTCAAACCTTTCGCTTTCCTCCCATGTCCGTCTCTCCTTTACTCCACCATGCCAGCGCCCCCACAGTCTTGGATCCAGGACAAAGGTCCTATTTCATTTTGCTTCCTCCTACGTCAACTTGACTCCCATCACAGCGCGTGTTTCATTATTCTGCCGCACGCCCAGCACCTGTAAAAAACCCATACGAAGTTTTAGGTCTTACCAAAGATGCTACCCCTGCCGAGATCAAAAAATCCTATTTTGCGGTATGCACCCCTTCTTCATATCGCCGCAAACAACATACCCTTCTTTCCCTGCAGCTTGCACGCAAGTATCACCCCGATACGAACCCCGATAAAGACGCACAGACAAAGTTTGTTGAAATTCAAGAGGCTTATGACGTGCGCTCCCCATTCTCATCATCACCCTTCGTCTCACTCGGTCCCCCAGATTTTAAAAGACGTAAAAAGGCGTGCCAATTATGACCAGTATGGGCCCGCTTCCCAACAGCCCGGATTTGATCCGAACGCCTTTGCTCAGAATCCTTTTGGAGACGCTGCTGGTGGTTTTGCAGGGTTCCGCAACTTTGGTGCTGCTTTTGGTGGTGCGCAAGGCGATTTGTTCTCCCAGCTCTTCGGTGGTGCGTTTGGTGGACGTGCCCATCCTGCTGGTTTTGCCCAATCTTCTCGTGGTGCTGATATCGAGACTCGTCTCAATGTCTCTTTCATGGATGCTTGCAAGGGTACCGTCCGTACCGTGAATATCAATCCGGTTGCGACCTGCTCGACTTGTAGCGGCACCGGCCTCAAGCGGGGTGCTAAGCGCACAACATGTAGTTCGTGTCACGGTACTGGGACCCGCACCTTTGTCATAGACAGCGGATTCCAGATGGCTAGTACCTGCGGCACGTGTTTCGGAACAGGTTCCACTATCCCTCGTGGCAGTCAATGTGACCGCTGTGATGGGCAGGGGCACATCAGGAGCAAGAAATCGGTCAACGTCGATATCCCACCGGGTATGCAACAGAACATTCCTTGACCTCGTGTACGCCTAGAATGCTGATTTGATCCAGGCGTTGAGGATGGCATGACGATCCGTGTCCCAGGAGCTGGCGATGCGCCATTAACAGGCAAAGGAAGCCATGGTGACCTGTTGGTCCGTGTTGGGGTAGCACCTTCCAAGATCTTTCGAAGACAAGGAGCGAATCTCCATCACGAAGCACGGATACCTTTACACACTGCACTATTGGGCGGTCGTATACGGGTCCCGACACTAGACGGCCACGTTGATGTGCGTGTGCCGAGTGGGACGCAACATGGCGAAGAAATGGTTCTCCGAAGTCACGGTGTTCCATCAGTCTTTGGAGGGGACAAGGGGGATTTGTTTGTTTCCTTTACTGTCCAGTTCCCGAGGTGAGACGGTTACATGGGTTTTCAACGAGTTTACAAAGATACGGCACAGGGCATTGACGACACGGCAGCGTGAAATTCTACAGCAATACGCAGACGATGTGGAGGGGCGTAGCACGACATCGCGGGAGAGTGCAGCGTATGACAAGGTCGATGTGAGATCGACGGCCTCGCGTTCCAAAAACGTGGAGGGTGGAAGCGCAGACAATGGTAGGGATTCTTTTACTTATTCGGCAGCATCCTCCAAGGATGGCTGGCTGTCTCGTGCGTGGAAAAGAATACGAGAGCTCACTGGGCTTTGATTTCTGCATGGGTGACGCTGCAACACCGATCACATTGATCGCTTCGGAATTGAATACCATAGAGGAACTAGGAGGCGGCCAAACGGCGAACCAGGATGAGCTATCGGAGAGCGCGGAGCGAGAGAGCAGGAAGAAAGTGACGATTTGATTGCAGAGTCATAGAAGCATATCATGGCATATTTAGATTTGTTTCACGATGAATGTCGCATGGTGATCACATTCATTTGCAAGTCGGCTGGCCGTGGACTTGAAGAACCAAAACGTCGATTGCATCCGCGGTTCTCCTCCAAGCCCCCTTCTCAAAACTCAAAACATTTAACCTAGCGCGGCGGCGATCTCGCCCACGAATCTTCTCCAGGTATGCTCTCATCTGCACCCCCTTTCGTCCAGATCTCCCCCTTCAAGATACTCTTTGCTCGCAATCCCATCGGCAGTGCCATTGTGCTTCTTTATCACAAAGGCCTTGGTCCTCGTCTTTCGCCAATCCGCCCCCAGATGGCTCCCATTCTCCCCCGTATAAATGGCCCTCCTCCATGGCCCTCTGACGACACTCTGCGCCAATGTTCTCCCCCTCCCAGCCCTCCCATTCCCCCCAACCCCCTCCCAGCACCGAGGGATCTATCAGCGCGACGGCCACCGTCGACTCCATCTCTCTCGTCTCCCACCATGACGTGCCGAATCTGTCGACGACCCGTCTGCTCTTTGTTCATATAGGGTAATTTTGTGCTTGCATGCGCCAATCCTGCTCAACGCGCTTGCAGAGCTGCCATGTCCTTGTTCCTCGCCACTACAGACTCCGTGCGTGCCGTGCTCTGATCCTCTGATCCTCCTGTGACATGTACCCAGACCATCGTTTCTACGAGCTTACCTACAATCGCCAGTGATCTGTCGGCATCCCAAAGCCAATACACTTGGGTGGGAGTCGCATATATGCTCACCCAGACTGCATGCCAGCCATTATATGGCAAGGTATCTGATCTCATTGGGCGCAAGGTCTGCACACCTCCCCTCAAACCAAAGTGGTGCTAACAGTCTTCAGATCGTCTTATACACGAGTATGCTGATCTTTGCGCTTGGTTCGTTACTTTGTGGCGCAGCTCAGGTAATCCGAGATGATTTCTCCGTGCTATATCTGCCCTGATCGGATTACCTCAAGTCCATCGTGGGACTTTTATTAGCTCGAGCCCTGGCTGGCGTCGGGGGCGGAGGAATAGTCAGTTCGGTGTGGCTTATCACTTCCGAAATAGTCGAGCCAAAAAACAGGGCCAAATGGTCCCAGGCGCTCAGCGTAACGTGGAGTTGTTCGGCCATCGCAGGACCTCTATTAGGCGGATTATTCAGCAGTAAGTCTGTCATCACACTTCGAAACATATGCCAATATGCGTGTCGGTCAGCTGGTTCGTCACGCACGATCAGTTGGAGATGGGCCTGTAAGTTGCAAATAGTTGTGCCAAATCGTCACTGAGCATCGTTTTTCCTCAAGTTTATATGAACCTCCCTGTTTGTACAGCTGCGTTCATTCTTCTCGTGCTAGCTCTTCGAGATGTCACTATTAGTCATTCCAACGGTGCCTCATGGAAAACGTTTGCTCGAAAATTTGATTTCTTAGGCTTGTAGGTTTATGGTTTATCCTTCATTTCCACGAGCTTACGGCAGATTTGCAGACTGCTCTTTATGGTCGGGACAGGATTGTTAATTGTCGGTTTTAGTTTTGCCACGAGCAACGGCTGTAAGGCTAACTTGTGAGCTCGCAAGCACCAAGTTTCATTGATTTTATAGGGACCTCGCCCTCTACTCTTTCCCTTATTATACTTGGACCTCTATTCTTCGTCTTTGGCGGCTTTTACGAGGCCCATACAACCCGTGATGCCTTGTTCCCACCTGTGGCCTTTCGAAGTCTCACCATTAGTATGGGGATTTCCGCGGAAAGCATTCATGAGCTCACCAACTTTTCAGTCTTCATCCTCATTATCACGTTCCTCCACAATCTGGCGTTTAACGCTGGAACATTCTATCTTGCGCTATATTTCCAGGTGTGCATACTCATTAATTAATTAAACAAACTCTCACCCTCACTTCTCATCAGGCAGTAAACGGTTCGACTCCTCTGGAGGCTGGCATCCAGATGCTGCCATATTCCCTCGGTTCCTCGCTGGCTTCTATGCCAACTGCATGGTTGATTGGGTATTGGCAGAAAAGGACAGGTGATACGACTGGTCAAAAGTGTGTGATAATCACCGGGCTTCTTATTGCAACAGTAGGGTTTGGTAAGACTTTAGCTACTGTCGTGAAATTCTCTCACACCATATCCATTAAGGACTTCTCGCGTTACTCGACGAGCACTCCTTGCGCGTTTCGCAGTCGATCTTTCCACTCATAGCAGGCATAGGGGTCGGGATGTTGTTCCACACGCCATTCCAGGTGTTTGCAAGAGCGCTAGGACCTTCTAATCTGGCAACAGGGACAAGCGCGTTTTTCTTGGTGAGGTTCACGGGCGCGACGATCGGATTGGTGAGGTCTTTTACGTGTCAGTCTCCACTACAACTCAAACTTTGAGTCAAGGCCGTCGCTGGACTGATATTCGATGGCATGCTATCACATAACTTGCCGTTGGGTTACCAAGTCCGAGGAGGGTCTTCCTCGATCGATTGGACGTCGTTGAGTATGATAGAGCCCCTGCCCCTCAGGTGGGGGGTTCTGAGCGCCGTCTCGAAAGCTATCCAGGCATGTCTGTGCTCCATTGACCCATTACCATGGTGACATCATTTCGCATCAGACGATCTGGGTTGTATGTGTGCCACTTCTCAGTGTGGCTATGTTGGTGAGTATATATAGCGGTCGAGGTTGTACCGGGTTACTGAAAGTGAGTCGATCACAAAGATTTCGTTTTTCGTGAAGCGATTTGCGATCGAGGGAGGGAATGACGACGCTGAAGAGAAGAAGGAGCACACAGGCGTATCCTCGGATCCCGCCGTGCTCGCGACCCAAGGGTGAAATGAATAGATTGCATGTTTGTGTAGCATCTAACATTATTGTACATGGGACATGGCATTCGCATTAGGGACGCATAGTATTGGTATTACAGTCGGTGCTATCAGGTTTCCCAAATTGATCATTCAGACTAGTCTATTAGAAACATCCTGAAAAGGACCGCGGCAGATTTTGCTCATGGTGCGGCGGCAGCCGTGAAGTAATCAAAAGGTTGGATCTCATCTTCAATGTAGAGCGCATGCCTCGTGTATGGCGTAACTCGCGATTCTCGTGTGTAAATCCGCGGCCAATTGACACGCGATAGCCGTCAAGCTTGAATTAATGACCATCTAGGTGGAATGACTTACGTATGTGCTCAGTATTGGCGAGCCCTTTAGAATGTGGCCGCACAGCAACATACCTAGAGCGCCTTCCGCGACCCAGACCAGTCGGTGTCAATCGAATAAAGGGGGAAGCTTGCGGACACGAGAACACGTGTCGGTGAAAAAGTTGATTGCTCCTGGAAGAATGCTGTCCGAAGAACGGAAACCGGGATGATCCCAGGAGTTGAGTTGATACCATTGGTTGATGGTGTTCCGCGGAATATGGGGGTTGGATCATAAATGCGCCGAGCATGGCCCCATCAAACAAGGCACCGCAACGCACAGCATGTGGAAGTGCGCAAGGTTCCAGAGAGGAAACGCAAAAGTGATGCCGTTGCGGCAATTACACACTCGACCTGGAGTAAAGTTATGCAAGCGTTTCATTGTCGCAGGATCATGTTGCCGGGGAAGCAGCGGCGTCATAGTTCTTGCTGAGAAATGGACAGAACGCCGGCTTGGGATTAGAATTTGGCGTATTGTAAATCCCTGGATGACTTCATTTACAAGGGTAGAGGCCTCGTCTTCGCCGACCGATCGAGACGGTGCGCCAAGATTTGCGCCGACATCTGGGATCATCACGGACTGTCTACGACGCGCGTGTTTGGAGGGTTTGTGGTACCGATCTACGGAAATTCACGTTCGTACCAAGTCCCAAGAACGCCATGCCTCAAGAAACATGGGTAAGCTTCTTCTTGCCAGGCCACCGCGGACTCGGTCGACCTTATGGAGACCTAGAAGTTGCTAGTATCGATTAGCCATTGGTTGCTTCGTGAGCCGACAAGCATGTTTTTGGCGCACTTTTTGACTGTCAGCGGCACACTGGTGCCCGGGGTCCCCTGCCCGCGCAAATACTGGTCGTGTGCTCAGCGTGTGTTCCCTATCTCCTCCTTTTCCTCCGTACCACCGCTATCATGAACCAAGCCATTCTCGCGGAACTCTTGCCATCATTTATCCGCCAAGGTTCCAACGTGGAACGGGCTCGGGCCTCGACATTTCACAGCCTCGACCACAATGTGGGCAACTCTTTCCCCACTCCCACCTGCAAGGTAAACGTCCTCAACGGTCTCCCTAACCTCGCTCTTCATCTGGACCCAAGGTGAGCATCTTTTCTCCTTCTGACCCCCATCTTCCAGTCTTCTCTCGTGGGCAATGTCGACGGTACACACTTGTGACGGTCCGCTGTCCCTCCTCTCACCTTGCAGCTTCGCTCATGCCGTCCCCACGTTCACAGGTCCTCGTCCTTTTCCACACAACTGGTGTCCCTGCTGCTCGCGCTTCGGGTTCCCGTTTGGGGCGCCTCTCAGCACCTCGACCCCGCCCGGGTGTCGGTTCGCAAAGCATCCGGATCACTGACAAATGCTGTTTATTTCGTCTCTTATCCACCTTCACCATCTATTCCTACCATTTTATTGCGTATCTACGGTACCCTGTCGGGTTCGCTGATTTCACGTGCTCACGAACTTCACACCCTCCACATCCTCTCTTCACGCTACCACATCGGACCACGCATCTATGGCACGTTTGCTAACGGTCGTATCGAGCAGTATTTCGACTCTGTGACATTGGGTCCCTCTGACCTTCGGGACGAAAAGATTAGTCGCTGGATCGGCGCCAGAATGGCTGAACTCCATTCAGTGGAGATCACCGCGGTCGAAGGTCCGCTGGCGGTCAGGACTCTAGAAGGCAAGAGTTGGGAAATAGGGGTCAAGAAGAACGTGAAAGCGTGGCTTCCGACGGCTCGCCAAGTGCTTGCTCACCCTCACGTGGACGAGAGTGACCGTACCGTTCTCGACCTGGACACCTTTCTCGCAAGCTGGGTGCGGTATCTACGCTGGCTGTCTCAAGCGGAAAGGGTAGAAGGTGCCAGTCGCCGCGTCTTTGCTCACAATGATACCCAGTACGGAAACCTTTTGAGACTCACAGAGAAGCCGGCAGAAGGCGCACCGGATCACCACCAAGTAAGTGTTTTTTCCCATGGCACTTGCGAGCCTTACTCATCCTTTGATGAAGCTCGTTGTTGTCGACTTTGAATACGCCTCGCCCAATCCCCTTGCCTTTGATATAGCCAACCATTTTCACGAATGGACCGCTAACTACCACTCCTCGACGCCCCACCTACTCGATGACTCCCGTTATCCGACAGTTCAGCAGCGACTCAATTTCTACCAGGCTTATCTCTCACATGCTCATGCGCCCTTGAATACATCTACAAGGGAAGTCGCTCACGAGGCACGTTTAGCTAAACTGGAGCGGGAGGTTAGCCTCTGGAGTGCTGCGTCACACGGAATGTGGGCAATCTGGGGTATCGTTCAGGCCAAGGATGATGTGGACAGGGACCACATGGGGGCCGAAGCAGAATTCGATTACATAGGGTATGCAAAGTGTCGCATGAGTAAATTTTACCATGAAATTGCGATACTTGGTGTATAACAAGGGACCGTTTTTGTACAGTAAAACGATGCTGAATAGTGCTGCTTTTTTTGCAACGTCTATTGTGAAGACAACTTCAATTGGAATCAAGTATGGGCAAATTGAACAACGATGCGCGACGTGTAAACGGACGTGAGGAACGTGAATATCATAACAGGGGTAAAACAAGAAGGCCATGAGATGAGTGTACCCGAGTCGAAATACCAGGTCATGGCCGACAACCAAGGCCCACAAACATTTCAACTTGTAGAGCAGAGATTTCGCAAGAGGGAGAGAAGGTAAAGGGTAAAGTAAGAGCGTCCAACTTTTCACTGCTCGCGGTATATTTTCGACAAGTTACATCCAGCCCTCCGCGAGTCTCCCACTTCCAACGGTGAGTTCGGAGGTCGACCAAGTAGCATCTCCGTTTGTCTCTGAAGAATGAGGGTATGTAGGTGCACCAGTCAGGTTGCTGCTACGGGTGACGTTACCCCAGTTACCGGCACTCCCTGAGCGGACGTGGCTACGTGGCATTGTGTTATTAGCAGACGCACGTTCATTCGTCATTGCGAATGATGATGCTTGATTCGGGGCCGATGGTGTTGAAGGAGAAGCTAAATCAAGATCGACATCAGTCCCGTTAAACGAATGACGAGCGTTTGGATTGTTCGACGTCTTATTTAACCGCTGTAAGGGAAACATAAGTCGTCTATACCCAAGACGTTCTCATCGACTGCACCTGGTTATAACCGACAATGTCAAGCCGGCTTGCATTATGCCTTCCGAGGTCGGGACCAGCCGTCAGAGGGATGGGTGATTTCATAGAAGTCTGGTCCGGGTGCGAAAGCATCAAGGCATTGCTTGCGAATGTGGGGTAAGCAGACTTGTTTTGCTTGGTAACGTTGTTCAGGGCGGAAGTATCCACGCGGAGAGATCCAGTAGGTGGTCGGCCATTGAAAAATCCACCACTTGGAGGTGATACTTCCACTGGCGTGGCGTCATTTTTCCTCTGAATGCGTTGCAGCAATGAAATTGAGGTATCGTTAGGGTCACTATTCGATCGCTCACGACCAGCATTGTTTGCGGACGGGGGAGGGGCCCCATCGGCGCCAGGTGCAACGCCAGAGACAGGCAGTTCTGTATGTATGAAGCAACATCGCTTTCCGTACGGGCAGGCTCCTGAGACCCAAAATGTCTATACAGCACATGAGTATGAGGCATCAAAATGACACCAGCGGTTGTGCGTACCCTGCAAATTTCCGTCTTGTACTAGAAAACGACTGATTAACGACGAAAACACTCAAGAGAAGGGAAGATTACCTTGGGGTGTCGAGCCACAGTACGAAGTTCTTCCTCTCCATGAGCAAATTGGCATTTCGTACCGTACCGGCAAGTCCCTTTCTCCTCCCAGGACCTGCATAGCTCCGTTTTGTATAGCCCCAGCTTGCGGTTGTTTGCGCTGGGTCCTCCACCAGTCTGTGAGCCTGCACTAGAACCACCAGTGTTCGTGATTCCAATTGTCTGGTTGGGTAAAGCTCCATAAGGTCCAGTAAACTGAGCTTGTAACCGGTTCACGGCTGCAGCCACGTCAGGAGAGTATCCATCAGGCGGTCCATAAAACTGGTTGGCATACAGCCCTAAGGCCGCTGGCGCTACATGAGGGTACAAACCATGGGCAGCTGACGGAAAAGCTTGGCCGCCCAAGAGAGCCAACGCAGCCGCATCCCTTAGTGCAGACGGGTCGGACGCAGAGTGTTGGTGAGTAGCACGGAATGCATTGTGCTGTTGTTGCACCCGGGTAACGGCGGGATGGTTACCGTCTGCATGGGGTAGGACCATATCGTAGAGTTGTTGTGCGGTACCCAACGAGAGGTGGGGAACATGACCCGTCGTATAACCAAGACCGGTTGGATTAGGAAGTAATGACTGTGGAGGAAACCCGCGTTGAGGTTGACGGTAGGAGGCGGTTGAAACTCCATCAGCTGGTCGACCTTGGACAAAGTGTTGAGGGTTTCCTGGAATGCCCTGTGCAGGGGGGTAAAATGGGCGCGGCCCTGCCACGTAATCAGCTTCTACCTCACTCGCTAGAGGTCCAGGTACGGCACGGTAACCGTATTGATGTTGGCCACGACCGAAGGCGCCCGTGCTAGCTAACGAAGGATACGTTGGCTGATCGGGCGAAAAGGGCTTGTCATTTGAGCCTAGGAGGTCGCGATAATGAGAAGAAGACCATTGGTGAGGTGGAAGAATAGTGTCTCCCGGTTGAATTGTTCCCGAGTGTTCCTCGCCTGCGTGCTTGAGACGACGCAATTCAGCTGACGACAACCCTCCGCTGAAGGAATGCGGGCGCTCCTTCGCTTCACCGCTAGCGGCGACCTTCAACTGGGGTGGTCCTCGTAGGGTGTGACTGGCCGAGGACAACGCGGATTCATGAGAGTCTAGAGTATCCGTAGAGGATACTCGGGAGTGAGACGGCGAAAGTTGATGATCCGAACCATGCGGTGATGAATCGATGCTGGCCTCGGAAGCTGTTTCCAGGGGGCTGGCTTCATTAAATTGGACGACTGTAGTAGCAGTAAGTTTGGACTGAGGCGGAGTCTTCATGGGACCATGAACATCGACTGGGAGTTCTGTAACCGAACCGAGTTTCAATCTGGCAATTTCCTGCGTAATATCCCATTCTGAGGCAGCGCTAGCATCGACCAACTGGCCAGTCCCGTTGAATCGCCAACGGTGGTTGGCGTTGTTAGAGGCAGTGACATGACGCTCAGAACGGTTTGGTTCCGCAATGTAGCTTGGATTCTCGGAGATGCTGTTACGAGGCATGGGTGATGGCTTCTGAACGGGGAGTCGAGACGTAAGTTGGAAGGTTGAATCCGTGGGAGAGGCTCGAGGTGCAGACAAATTCCTATTTTTCTGAAAATCAACCGGCTAAGTAAGCCTGACACGCGGTGTGCACGAGTACTTGCCTCTTGCGCGATTTCGGTATTGAGCCGTCGGGTATGGGTCCAGCCAAGAGTGCCGGATGATTGAGCACGGGTGGGGAAGGATATCGATGAAGCTGATTCGCGTGCAGGGTACAAACCGTCGGTTGATGCAGTAGTACCAGCGACCACCTTTTGCATTTAAATCTGGATGATCGGAGAGATTGGAGACGAGTGAATGGGAGAGAGGGGAAAGACCGACCAGTAAATTAGCGAGGATGTGCGTCCAATGATGAATGCAGGATAAAAAGGTGCTTGAGTTGGTATGAGAGAATAATCAAGTGATGCTATGGATATAGGATACGATGCAGAGCTGCGTAATTGACAAGATAGATAGGGCCTTGGTCGACCTTTTGACCAGCTGGGAGGTGGAAGGACGAGCAGCAAAGATCTAAGAGGAAAGCACAAGATAGGTATAAAAAGATGGGCGGAAACGAGGCGTCAATAGGGTCGTGAGCACAGTGGTCGCGTGTTGTGGATCAGGACTGAGGCTGAGCCGCCGGGGTATGGAGAAGGCTGATGGTGGTTAAGGGTTTTGTGGGTGACTGTAATGGAACGAGGTGGAGGGGAGGCTAGTAGGACTGTGCAGGGTTTTGATCGCAACGTGCCCTTGTCGAGGCAGCGTTTGTCAAATAATTATGAGCAAGGAAGGACGGGTACCGGTTGGCAGCTGGAATATTAGAACACGATACGAGCACGTTTGGGTGCTTGTCGTCGTCGTCGCGGTCGTGGTGGAACGTGGGGAGGGAACTAAAACAGACTGTCGTGGTCGTCGTGAAAAGACAAACGAGGGCGAAGTGCACTGGTTTCGCCAGAGTGTCGTGTCGTAACGATGTCGGAGCGGTTACTAATAATGGCTCAACACGGCGCTGTTCGACGACGGCGAGCGCGCTAACCCCAACGTCGAGGACACGTGCACGCCTGGCATGCCCTCGAAATTCAACCGCAGTTGCGCGCTTCGAATGTGGAGCGTCGCGTCTCCGCTACAGCCTGTATGTATTCTCCGTGCAGCCAGGTTTTTACGTCGATGGATCATGGAGGGGGAGTTCCGTGTCCTGCCAATCCTAAATTACATCCGAAACTCGCGGACTTTTAACACGTCTCGGATGAATTTTCTCCTCCTCCTCCGTCCTCTGCGATCGCCGTGGGATGCATTGTGTAGCGAGATTATCGTGCGGGATCAACCTATTCCATGTCAACACCCTGATTCAATCACTTTAACGAGTGACACATTCAACAGAACACTCGCACACATATTCCAGAACCGACACCAACACAGGAGTCACCTGATGATCCTATCTGAACATGCGGCCCACACGAGGTTCCGAATGTCCGGCCCCATGGCCAAGACGATGGCACGAGGATCATCCCTCGCCTGTAAACAGCAGCCAGTTTAATCAACCCTTTTCAAGCAGATAATCAGTTTCATTCGCTACAATGCCGAGTCTCGAAATGGAACACAAGTCTGTTTGTTGTCGTGGACGGGCAGAGCGAACAAAAGTACATCTAGTCTTGTATCGACTGCCATGTCAACCGAGATTGCCTCGTGTCCACTGTGAGAATCAAGCATCTACCCAATCAAAACCATCAGTCATCTTCACAGTGCTAGCACAGCCAATCCTTACAATACGATGTGCCGACCAACATGGTGGCAAGGTTCTGCAACTGATCTTCGTCAAACGATAATTGGTCTTTGTGCCACGTATCCTGAGTAAACGTTCAGTTCCGTGTTTATCTACTCAACAGAGCTATCTCACCTGGTGTGTCTGCGTACAAGGCATGACGTTTAGGTCATCTATTAGCCACAGCAAACCTGCGCACCTTTTTAAATTCAGAGGCGCAGTGCCGAATGGTCGTCGAGATCGGGGGTGGATCGGTCGCATGCCGCGCCAGCACTGAAGACATGCAACCCGTTAGAACTGAATTATAGGCAGCATGGTGACAACGATAGGTGAGTGTATCCGACCTTCCGTGAGAGGAGGCATCCACGACTCGACAGAGTATGGGAAGCTTTCAATCAGAGCGCAAAGCCCAAGGACGGCAGAGTGCAACTTCCTCATCGATTCGCCATAATTAGGTGCCGATCGCGAGGGTAGCTTGGTTGTGCGGGCCAGGGAGACGAATCGATTCTATCGTTGTTGTGTCAGTTGGTTGCTCAGGGTTTGTATTGCACTACCCACCTTGAGCGGTATGATGTTCTGACGCTGCGAGCAACGTACTATACCAGACAGTGTTTTGGAGGACATCTCGCGAACTTCTACATTCTCATCCGCTAGACATTCCAGCAGCACATCCATAACCTTTGAGACACCACTAGGCGAGATCATCAATAAATTACGGTAGAAAAACATCACCAATGCTGGCAATGTATGTAGCCGGATGCGCCAGGACTGTCATGGTTCCGTCGCGTCTCGCTTGTTTATGAGGTCTATTTCACATACCTTGGAATACTGGATCGCTTCCGCCAACTTCTCCAGAACGACCTCGGCAAACGTAGCCGGCAGATAAACTGCAGACATCACCTGCAAAATTGCGCTGCTGTATTTCTGTAATTCTGGATTGTCGTTGAGCTCCGACATGTTAAGTATTTCAGGCCTGCCGACGTAGGTCATTCCTAGAGCCCTTCAAAAAATGAAAAACGCACAGCATCTTCATTGCTGACGGGAACGCGAGGCACGCCTCGGAGCCATGAAAAGAAACCCACAGCCACAGCAACACTTCCAGAAGGTAAGCGATACGTGACATCTAGATGTATATAACTCACTCGTGAGACCAACTTTATCAAACTGCTCGAGAATTAGTTAAGGTCGATGAATCTATCGCTCTACACTCACCCGAGACTGAGATACCCGCGGAGGGGCAAATCGTTGATCCTTCCACTCGGAAAGCTGTCGTATAATGTGCTGGAATTGAGTATCAAACACGCTTTCTCTGCGAAATTGATCAGTACACACGGATAGAAGCATAGATTATACTCGCCGAGTACCAAAAGGGTCCTCAGCCTCATCACAGGAGGCTAACAACGCAGCTACTGAGGGGAACGATGGACGCCATCTATTTCTCGCTATAAGGTAAAGAGCACTTGCTATAGTGTTCCGAATCTGTACAAATTTTCAGGTCACTAGATGCAGAGACTAAGCACAAAGGTATACCTCTGCATAATTGGAGTCTGCATTGTCGAACAGCAATGAAACATATTTCTCCGAGATTGGGTTGAATCGAACACCCATGGCATCCATCAACGCGACGACGGCATTCAACGTTTTCGTTACTGAAACGGTGTAAATAAAACAGCTCAAAGATCATGATTATGTTGGTATACCTGCAAATGCCGAATCTGCCTGGAAGTCTAGTGGGAGTGACAGAATCCAATCAACCAAGGGCTTGCTCCTACGAGGATCGCGGTCTTCAAGCACCGACTTCGCATTGGGCAACTCAGCGACGTGGTGCGAACTGTGTTGGGAAACACTCACTTGGAGGAACGACGTCCAATAGACCACAGTGTCTGGTCGAGCTTGTGCAAGGATCTGGTCGAAGCGGGGCACGAACCAGGCCCACAGGATACTGAGACTACCTTGAGACCAATGTTTGGATCCTACAACACTTAAATACCTGTGAATGCAAATAGTGGTTAACGTACCACGAAGTAAGCCAGTCAAGATTTCAGCAGCCGCAGCCTGTTGGAATTTGTCGGTACTGGCGAGTAAGGGTTCTACTACATCGAGCAAGTCCTGCAGGGTAGCGTCTTGAAACATCTTAGCTATGGGTCACTCGTATGTTAACCATTACTCGACCTGCTTGTGTGAAACACGAACCGATGGACTTCACAAACAAAACATTTTCTGTACGCAAATCGGAATTACTGGTGTTGTTTTCCGTTTCTTGGCCCCACAATGCAACCAGCTTAGAGTAGTAGTCTTTACCAATGTGTTCGCTTATGATCGCTAAAGACTCGGAAGACGACGCATCCCAGACTGTGGGCTGTATAGAACCGGGCGTGGGGTACCCTCGGATGGTTGTGGCCCACGTCAAAAATCCAGTCTCGAACTTGTCAACAAACGAGTCGCTAGGAGGACGTCATGATATTTTCAGTATATATTTAGTCCCACTTACTTAGGTCCCAACATAGGTTTGTGCAAGGTGTTTAGGAACTCGGTGTGATCGCTAATGACAATTTCCCTGGACGACGGATTTTTCCATCTCGAGAGCCAAAGTTCCTCATCATTCTTGGCATACGTCCTCATTTTGATGAAAAGTGATTCGCGTACGATACCCCTGGGAATAAAGGTCATGTAGAAACCATGGCAAAAATAAATAAAAAGCACTTACTGTTGTGCATTCAACCGAATCAAGGGCTGGACACTGGTAGTTTGCTCCATCAAGAACCTCACCACATCGGGCAGTGTGGCAGCATCTCGCCGGATCAGCCCAAGAATGAAACTGACAGCCATTTGGACATATCGCCACTAAAAAAGATGGTAATCAATGAGCGCAATGGCAGCGAACAAGGAGCGCAAACATGGGTTGTTGGACGAGCAGCGATGTCAAGCACTGATTTCATCTGGAAAACGTGAGAGGGAAACATCATTGTTCGATATAGATGTTAAGCCAATTCACGTGCGGAAGGACTTACCGTACGCTCATGTTCTTGGAGTTGTTTCTGAGTTCTCTTGGCGGCTGCCGCCAGAGCAGTCTTCCGCAACTGGCTGGCAGTACTGGGGTCGCTCAGTTCGGTCTCAAGATCGCGGAGAGCGATACTAAGTCTAGGAACGTCCGCAGAAAATGCCGCTGTGCGGATCGTTTCTTCGTTGAGGTGAATGAGACAATCGGAGGAATTCGTTGAGACCAATTTTTGGACCGAAGGCTTCAAACGACGTCGTGGTCACTCGGGGTATGGTGAATACATAATGACATACCTTTTCTTCTCGTTGGCATTCTAGCAGAGAAAGTAAGTACTGTCTCTGCAATGTCTGATCTACGAGGGTGTAAGCCTAGTAACAACAGGTGATTCGTGTCATACCGGCCATTATGTACGCAGCTTTTCCGATTTCAGTCTTGCGTATAGTAGTGATGCATGCAACTCACTTGTTCCCTTATTTCCAAGCACATAAAGTGCGCCTTTCATACGATCTGGATTGTTCTCCCTCCCCTTGTTCAAAGAATCGAACATTGTTGGTAAGATGTATCTCGTGGATCGCACATAGTACTTGTGCCCGTTTTCAGTCTACATACAAGCATAGGGGAAAAAAGGAACTCACACCACATATGTTGTGTAGGACATTCTGTGCAAGACTGCAAAGAAATCGGGCCGATGATCCAGGAAAACAATCGAATACGTACCGCCGCACTCGGGTATAAGGCGATAAACAGAGTTCCGCCAGGTCGTCCCTTAACAATCGATCGTCCAACTCTGAGCGTCGACGATAAAGAGCATGCATGTACAGGCGGCTAGAATGGTAAAGTTGTGCTCGCTTAACCCAAATTATTCGAACGTTGTGCTTTTGACGCGCAGACATACGATTGACCCTGCACAACAACTTGAGCATCCACAACATCTGAAAAGACCCGCACATACTCTCGCGCCTGTGAAAAGTTCTTTTGCAAAGTGGCGAAGTCTCCTCTACTCATCCCATAGTCGAGGAAAAACGTATCAAGGGCCTTGACCACCGCAATCACAGCATCGATGTGGTCTTCCTCATCTTCATCTTGGCGCAGCTTCGTTGCAGCCAGATGGATGATATCCCCGAACCGGGTCCGCAGTTTCACCACACGCTGATAGCGTGGATCTTGCGGATCCGTGAGTGCTATGCCCGCCTGTATATCCAACTGGTCAACGATGAGTTCCTCAACATCAACATCCGGATCGAGACAAGGATTGGAAATTTGTTTGGGAGCCTCTCTGTAAATTGTGGGCATGCCATTCCAGACTGCTTTAGAGAAAGCCATAAACCTGGAATACACTGTTAGTAACGTTACTACAGTCGACCTATGTCACGTCACTGACCGACAAAAGTCGTTGCGAGCAATCCTGTCCCATCTTTCGGAAGAGTTGACGAGGGTCTCAAGTTTATCAAGTGTTGGGGAGGCAATACGATCTAGGATTTGAAGCACGAAGTCAACCTCCTCCGTACTTGGAACTGCAGTATTTAAAGTGAGCTTCTGAAGACAGCCAGTGCAACTACCATACCATGCCATTCAATTTTAACGTCCTTAGGTTCGTATAGATCCCCCCACCGCGTGTTGTGGCTCTTGTTAAAGTCTGGAAAAAAAAATTACCATGCGTCATCAGCACGAATAGTACCAGAACCCCTACCTGGGTCTACCCATCGGTCACTATTAACAAAGTGGTTGTTGATTGGGTACACCGTTGTCAGTGTATGCAATACCCGTGATACCAGAGCGGCAGTCCCCGAGTATCCTCTCTCGCTCTTTGTCTTCTCGAGCAATAGCGACAGAAGCTGGATAACTGTGTCTTTGTGTTTAAGTAACTGTGAAAATAGCGTCAGATGACCCATTTCAGAGTCCTTTCCAAACAACTCACAGCAGGACCACCGTATCCTAGGCATCCTCTGAGAATGGTCATATCTACAGTTAGAAGTTGAGAAAATCAGTACATCATTTTGAGTCCACCAAGTCAATGCTCACTCCAGTGAAGGGTTGTGTCAGATGGCACACTCTCATGTGTCGAGGTTGTCCGAACGCTTGATGCCCCATGTTTCAGCTCTTCTTGGATCTGCATAATACAGAAAGGCAAAAACTTGTCAATGGTTTGTTGGGGCTTTGCACGCGCAAGACACGTGACGAGGTGTCCGAATGCCCTCACGGCGTTCGACTTGGCGTTCGTTGTGGCGTAATCATAAACTAAGCTGAGAACGAGGTCGAAGAGCTGATCGGATAGATGTAGACAGACGACGTCTGCCATGCTCTTAATAGATTTCAAGACCGCCTCCTCCGTCTTGCCTCCGGTCGTCTTCTTTCGGCCGCCCTCTTCTGGGAGGTTCTCATACAATGCGAGAATGCGTCGGAAGAGAGACACCACCCAGTCTACAACGTTAAGTATGCCAGGACTCTGATAGTGACATAACACGCACCAGCAAAGCCTGATGTGCTTTCGCGGACCAAAGTGCGCTCTTCTTCCCTACTTAGAGCAGTGAAAGGACTCTCAGGACCCTCGGGAAGTTGGGTTTCATCTTCGTTTATCTCCATGAGATCTTCACTGGGTGTGTCCCCGGATAGCGCAAACCCAGATTGATGCATAGAAATGTCACCAACTTTAACATGCTGAATTGCACTAATGATAAATGATGTCGCGCATATCGTCTTGTTCGGGTCATTCTGCACCAAAAATGTCAAAAATTGTATACAGATGGAAAGACTGCGACAAACCAAATCAATGCCGGGGACGCACAGCTCAAGGATAGGTAATAAGTGCTTTTGACCAGGACGCCACACATTCTCGGAAACCAAAGGGAGAGATATACCAGAAAGTATCTTTAAGACTGCAGTAGTCCGGTGTGTTTCGTTGACAACTTCTAGCCCTCCATAGGCGCGTTCAAGCAGCTCTGGCATGACTAAGGTGGGTTCAAGCTGTGCCATCACGCGAAAGGTTCCTTGGGTCATAGCAAGAGACAGTGGATCCTTTGAGAACATTGCAAGCAAGGCAGGTGTCAGGAGGCTGGTAACGAATGCTCGACGAATCCCGGGCGTGAGGCGACGGGTCTTGAAATTCCGTGTCAATAGGACAATTCTGCAATCAATTGTATAAATTCTTACCACTGGAGTGCGACAGGAGGACGATTGTTCGTCAAACCAACGATCAGAAAAATCAACCGTCAAACGTTGAAGGAAACTCGTGAGCTGCAGTTAAAGTCAGGAAAGATGGCGTGAAGCTTGGCTTTCACTCACCAGCATCGTCCAATGACCATGATTGGATGGATGGAAAAAAGAGTCCATGCTAGTAATTAGACGATCTAAAGTGTCCATGGCTTTTGAACCCGCAAGATAAGTTGCCTGTCCACTTTCGGAAGACGGCGTTGCTGACGCAGAGTCACCACGAACAGGGCCATCAACAGCCATGGAGTAAACGAACAGCTTAGCAAGAGCATCTACGTCAAGATGGTGTCAGCTCTTCAATGCACCCAGATCAATATTTGGGCATGGTTACTTATGCGACTGATCGTTTTCTTAATCTTGGATCCCTGGCGGGCCGACGCTGCATCCGCATGCGCAGAGGCCAAGTTGGGGTTCTGTTGGAAAATGAAAAACTAAACGGTCAAGCAGAGTATCGGATGTGCTCACTTTAGATTTTCCCACAGGAACGTCTAGAAAAGGGTGAGTGAGAAATGTAGATGTGATAGGTGTGTGGTAGGGGCATACACATAGATTCGAACCCCTTGCTGACCAGCAAAGACCATTCTTGTTCGGACCATATACCCACGTCCTTCCACTGTGCGCCACCTTCTTCACCGAAATTACCTGATTTTCCCGCGACATGCTCCTCTGCCAAATATCCAGCTAATTCGAGGAAACGATCGTCCATAGAAAAAGAGTTGAATGCTTCCCATAGTTTGAAAACAATAGGAAGGTAGAGGTGCGGATGGGAGGGAGGGAGAAACGAAGTCAACACGGGAATCATTGTTAACATTGTCTGCAAGAGGGTTATGTGGTGGCACGTAATGAAAAGGGGGAGGAGCTCACGTTAGGGGTGATCATGGGCAAAAAAGTGTTGAGCATGTCGGGGATGTCGTCGGCGGGAAAGTACGGCTTGCAGCGTTCTGCTACGTAGAGCAAGATATTATTCAAATTACGACTAGGGAAGGTTAATAAAACGAAAGCAAGGACATAAATATTGCATACTTGGTTTGGCCAAGACGCTTCTTTGGGAAGAGCTCCTTGAGAAGGAGCTCCCAAAGGGGCCGCCATGGAAGACGCAAATCTGTGGATTCAAGTCTACGTTTGCCAGTCTTGCCGAGGAGGCGAGAGATCATGTCGGCCCAACTTCGGATGACACGGACGTCCAAGCCAGGAATGAGGCATAACTCGTAATAAAACCCAACGAGTTTGGCACGGGTGGATGTTGTTATGGGGTAGCGCAACTGCAGCCAACTGTGCGGATTAAGGGAAAGGAGGAGAGAGGACAAGGGATGGAGACTCACCACTGCAGCATTGCGTCCCAAGTTGTGAGGACAGACCAGTTCTTGGACTCGGCGCATACGATAAGCCGCTGTATGATACGCTCTAGTTTGTCCTGCATCACCTGGAGAGATTCGCATTTGTAGGGCAGAGCATCAAGATATATGGCGAGGTTAGCTTTCTGTTTCTCATAGGAGGACTGGTCAGCGGCGATGTCTTCGGCAGGGGAGTCAAGGACATCGATATCGTCCTCGTCCATCTCGACACCTTGGATAGACAAGCTACTAGAACCTAGCTCGGCGACGATGCTAGGAAGGGATAGATCGAGGGTAGCCATTTGAGATGGGGGTTCAGATGAGAGTAGGAGGGGGGTGGAGGAAAGGGGAGAAGACGTACGACGTACGACGAGACGGTATATATATACTGGTACTGAGTGTATGCTGACGCGTCGCCTTCTGCGGACGGATCAGTACTAGCAGGACCGTGACGCCCGTGCACGTGCACACCGCCACATATGCTACTCATGCATACTACAAGCTGCTGGCCCCGCCGCCGCGCCGTGTTCTATGGCGCCGTCTCTCTCTTCTCCGCCGCATTCGCGCTCCACCGCACAGTCCACCTCGATGCACCCAGCAGCACGCGCGCAGATGTGGCTGGTATGTTCTCTTCCACACACCCGCGTCTCCTCATCCCAGTTCTTTCGCAGTCGACCCCGCCACTTCTGTCGAGTTTCCAAAGCAGCTCCGGGTCCCTTCCAGGTTCCCTCAGCCTCCCCACTCCCTCTTAGGCGTTGGCGTGCGGACAGTTTCCTTCCTTGGCATCAATGTCTATTCTGTCGGGTTCTATGCCGACATGACGTCTCCAAAACTCAAAGTTCGTCTCTCCTTGAACATCAGCGCTGGCTGACCTCCAAGGACGCTCCAGCTGATGCCCGCCAGCGCTACACCCGAGGAGAAAATCCATTATATAGTCCGGAACACGTCGTGCATCCTCCGTATCGGTGAGACCCTTCCAAGTCTATCCCGAGTTTACCAGCACACGCGGGTTCGCAGTACCGACACGTACCACCTCGTACACCCACTTGCGTGATGGTTTCGTACGCACTTTGACTACACGACTCCATCTCGCAAAATCGCGTGGAAGACTTTCCGCTGAAACCGAAGCTGCCGTGCAGTCTCCTCTTCGCAAACTCAAATCGATCTTTCCCAATACAAAACTCTCAAAAGGCTCTCCCCTCGATGTGCACCTCACTGCACCCACCAGTGACTCCTCGTGTCAGAGAAACCTGGTGTTCTCAGATCTGGGTATTGTTGAGAGTAGCTGGGTTGCCGAGGAGTTCGTATTGGCATACTTTGAAGGAGAGGGAATTAGCCCACCAGTGAGTACGACTTTCCCCAAGTCAAAGAGCCTACCCAACGCCTATCCAGATGAAAAAGGCAACTGTAGAACAAGTGAGTAGCATTGGAGCGTAGATTAGTTTACGTATATGGTATGCTACGACAAGGATCTCCACATTGTCAGATTTTGCCCCCAACGTATACCATCCCGTTTAGCTCAGTTGGTAGAGCGCGTCACTAGTAATGACGAGGTCAGTCGTTCGAGTCGGCTAATGGGAATTTTTTGATCTTGTCAATATTACACTGCATTTTTGCTAAAGGATTGTCTACTACGACCCTTGATGTCTACAAACTCATTGAGGTGCATGTCACGGCCCCTGCTGTCGTTTCAGCGTGCTCGCCGGCAGCTCATGGTGGACGAGCTTTTTCAAATCTCCAGTAGAGCATATACTGGCGGTCGTGACACCTCGTCGACATCTCCTCTACTCACTTCCACCCTCGATCAGAAACAAAGAACGTCTCATTCAATGAATAAGGAAGACTCTGTTGGGCCCTTTCAACTCGGTATTTCACAGGCAGCCTTGAAACGCGGGGAGAAGGTCCAGAAATGGTCAGAACTAAGTGTCGGTGGCAAGGGTAAGAATTCGACGCATCGCAACTAGCCATTGGATGTTGCATCGTGGCTGATGGTCATATGTTCCAGTTTTACGCACGACTCAACGTACTACCAACCTAACCGTTATACTGCTCGGTGCTGGACTCTCTGTTGTGCTCGTCTACGCACTTACTTCAGAACTATTTTCAAAGAACTCGCCCACGGTGCTCTACAATGACGCTTGTGAACGTATCAAAACTTCTCCTAAAGTAAGCCTCCGCCTTCATAACACATTGTTGATTAATCGGTCATAGATTGCCAGGTATCTCCAAGTTCCTTTTACCTTCCACAACAATCCGCCCTCGTCCGTACGTCCGCGTCATCGCCATCGACATGTAGCATCACAAATAGCAGTCGACTCCTCCGGTCGGGAACATATGCTATTAAACTTTTATATTCAAGGTTCCACCTCGGCAACACGGCTAACGGAAGATGAGCAGGATGGCCAATGGACCAGCTATGTTGATTTACTGGCTTCCTTGACCCTCGAGGACGTCAAGGAGAAAATATTACCCCTTATCGACTCGGCAAGGCGTGCCTTCAAGTACCTAAGAGGGGACCCTGCCCCTTCAGCGATATCCCCAGCGACAACGCACAAAGAGGAGAGTAAGGAGCAGGAGAGAACGGAGGAACAGTCGTGGTGGGGACTAACAGGCTTGTTTTCCGGACTTCGCGGGCAGAGGTCATCCGAGGGAGGCAGCCATAGTGCGGGGACTACCTGGACGGAGGGGGAGGTACATGCAGATCTTGTGAGGGTGCGTCAAATGATTTTTCAGGCTTGCCACGGTCCGCAACGAAAGTACACGGAGTGTCACATGTCATGACTCGCCGTGGTATGCGTTCCGTGCACCACATTTTACTGGTATTCATCTTAGGTGGTTGCTGCATGCTCACGGCGTGATTGATAGAATGATGAAGGGTACTTCGTGTTTCGGTACCTCCTTATAGACATACCAAGTGCGTGTTCTGTTCGCCGACACAGGAAACCTTGCTGATCTCGATGTGGTTCGGCCACTGTAATGTTTCATAGATTCGGAGAGCCGTAACCCAATCCGGGTGTTTGTCGAGCGGGCACCAGGTGTTCGCGAGAATGAGCCTATTATGCGATTTCATTCATCGTGAGCACACCGTTGGTGTCGCACGTCCACATCAAGGGAAAGAGTGGGCGACAACGAGCACCGCGGTCGGATGTAGTCGCCGTGCGCCGATGTAATTCATACCAAGTATCACAATGAAAGCCAGCAGGGACATGCCCACTGGTCAAGTGACGGATTAGGAATGATGAAGGATGGGGGAATGTCTTGGAGAACATGTACTACTCTCCGAAAAGCTTCTGAACGCGTTTCAAAACAGAGTCCTTATCGGGGTCTGTGAGAGCGTGCCGTGAATGAAATGTAAATGCAACAAGTCAATGGATCAAATGTACCATAGGGGTGGTCCTTGGATGGGATCTCGAGGAGGGTAGGGAAGGGCTGCTGGTACCGATCAACGGTGGGCCTGATCTTTTCTGCAACCTGGATCGAGTGAAATGCAGGACGTGCACATTGGCACAACGCTGGCACGCACATGTTGGTTAATGAGGAGGATGGCTACGTCCTTGCGCTCTGTGAACTCCTGGAAGGCTGCCTCGACGGTCGATATCTGGGTCTCTGGAAAAGAGTCAGAAGGAAAGGAGCGAGGACGTTGCGGGCGCACTGGAGTCGACGACGAGAAAGTTCTTCTTCTGGTGCTCGTTGATGTGTCCGACGCCGGCAAGCAAGAGGCCGGTGATCGAGTCCTGCGGTGAGCGTGAGCAGACGGCGGCGGGCGCAATGGGTGAAGTACCTCGTCGCCGATGACGGCGATGAGCGTCCTGTCCTTGAAGGAGGTGTGTGCAGCCATGCCGCGAGTGGCAACTTGCAGCGACATGGACACGCTCGCGTACGTGCTCTTCCCCCCGCCCGCCCTCGCCGACAAGGCCTCCTGCACGTCCCTCGCGGCCTGCATACACGCCCTCGTCCCCGCCCTCGTCCCCGACATCCTCTGGCATCGCGACCCCTTTGAGCTCACCATCGCCCCAGATCCAGATGCACCCCGCAGCGAGGACAAGCACATCCTCGAGGGCCACATGCGTGTCGGCGACGCCGTCGACGACGAGTGGTGTGCCGTCTGGCTCCTTAGAGAGATCTCCAAGCGGTGGGACGTCGTCGTCAGGTGCGTCCATGCCTTTCCCATCTCTCGTCCCTCACCGTCGTCGCAGTGTCTCCGACTCGGATGGCGAGTTCCTGCTGATCGAGGCTGCCGAGTCCCTCCCCCGCTGGGTGAGCCCCTCGAATGCGACAAACAGAGTGCGCACACCCCCCTCTCCCCCACACGGTGAGAATCGCCGGCTAAACCGACCCCTTCACTCAGGTCTGGATACACAGCGGTCGTCTGCATCTCATCCCCCTCTTTCACGTCTCTTCTCCCAGCAAGCCCAGAAAGCGTCCGCGCATCCATGACCATGAGGTCGATGATCACCTCGCTGGTGCAGAGGAGGACGGGTACATTGCCATCGAACACGCGCTTCCTCTCGTCCGGGACACATCCGTTGAGACGCTCGCTCCCAAGCCAGTCGAGGACAGCGTCTGGCAGCGGATCTCCGGGTATCCGGGTGCTACACGCAACCACGTACATACTACCCTAGCCTATCTCCCCGTCGACGTTGCCCGTGCTCTTACGGTGGACCAGTCGCTGATTCAAAAGCCCATCGAGACATTCTATACTCGCGATGCAATCCATCTTCGTGTGAGTGTGGGCACTTTCTAGGGGTGGCTTAGCTTGACGTGTCGTCATAGGCTGCTCACAAAATGGCACGCTTTCCGCCACGTCCAGATGTCCTCTTCAGGGTGAAAATGACACGAACTGCTTACGCTCAGTTGTTGAGCCAAAAATTCTATCCACCAAAGATTTTTGGCACTTTCAAGGAGAGAGAGGGCACGGCTGCATGGCGTTGGCGAGATGTTGGTATGAAATTGGTCAGTCATCTACCCGGTCGACCTGCTCTACCGTTCACACGGATTTTTCAGGCCTGTGGATTCGAAATGCTGTTTCAGGAGTCTAAAAAGAGTGCAGACGTCGTGAAATCGACCCCGGAAATGCTCCTTTCGTTTGTGAGTATGATTACTTGTGCATTTTGGCGTTATATCTCATATTTCACCGACCGTCAGGCCGAAGCACGCAAGGACGCCCTTCGTCGTTCCCTTGACTACAAGGCATACTTGAACCGCCTCGCTACTATCGGTTACTTCCGCGACGAAATCGAGGGCTCGCAAGTGTGGAAGGAGCTTGAAAACAGGGCGGTGGATATTTATCTCGAGACCCGCCGAGAAGAGTATGTTTATGAACCTACTCTGAAAATCGTGTTTTTGGTTGATCGAGCCCCTCAGTTGCACGTCAAGACCGTCGTTTGCAGCTTTGTTCAACGCCGCGTTTTTCCGTGCCCCTGAAACGCTATCGGATGCTGACTTGATGCAAACGGAGGACTCTGATGCGTGGTTGAACATCGACGCCAAGGATTTCGACGAGGTACTTGAGCGTGCCACGCACGCCAGTAGCTCGACTTTGCAAGCACACACTATGGAAACGGACGGTGAAGGCGGGGAGCAAGACAGGGTTGCCAAGCAACAAACGGGCAAACTCCGCGACCTTGCTTCCAAAGTGGAGCAGTTTATAGAAGGGAAAGGCGATGTAGTGGGTGCGCGATTTGAGGAGTAAGCACGCCTATTTCTCCGTTATGAACTGTGTCATCTGATATTTTTTCTTCTCTTGTGTTTTCAGTGAGCCATTCTCTGATGAAGACGACATGGGTAGCGATGACGGAAACCTGTTTAGTGACGAGAAGTTTTCCGACTCGGACGACGACGAGTCTGACACAGAAACTCGAGAAAAGATTGAGGCAGCCCGCCAGCAAGCGATGGCTAGCCTCGTCCCTGCACTGCCGGCTTCTGAGTACGGTCAAATGCCTGCGTCTTTTAATACGCAACGCGTGGCGAAGACCACCGTCCTGAACGAGCAGGCTGAAACTGGATGTCCCAAAGGTGATGCTAGCTCGGGTAATGCTGGTGTGGGGCGATCTAGTCCTCCAAAGCCTGTGCGCCCGATCCGTCCACCACTGCTTCCACGCGATAAATACGAGGGGGTGGATTCGGATGACGAATCATGTTCATCAGACCCTTTAGCTGGTGGTGATGAGGGAGATACCGAGTCCGAGGAAGACATGCCTCAGGTGGTTGGGGAGATCGAGGTAGATATGAATGAAGAAGAAGCAGAATTTCTCGAGTTTTCCCGGCAAGCCTTGGGCATATCTGATGAAATGTGGGATGAAATAATTAGAGATCGACGAGAGCGAGGAGGTCCGTTTCGATTCATCTTGCGGTGGGTAATGGCTGACAACCCGGCCAAGCGTTTGTACCCGCGAGTGTGACTGTGAGAAAGACACCAGCGGTACCCGAGACAGCGTCTGAACAAGCTCAACCGTCAGCACCGGACACTAGTTCAAGTACAAACTCCAAATTGGACTCCTTTGAGACAGTCATGCAAGCCATGGATGCAGAGCTGTTGCGCTTGCGCCAATCCACTGCTGGGTCACAACCACAACCCCCTTCCCCACCGATGGAAAAGGACGAGGGCATGACCCCAGCATATGTCGACGACGGTGACATGGATATCGAGGCGGCCATGCAAGCTGAACTTGAAAGCATGTTGCAGCGAGAGCACAATGAAGAATCAGACGAGGAAGCAGATAGACCAAGCACAGATTACAACTTGATCAAAAACTTCCTAGAGAGTTTCAAAAGCCAGGCAGGTCTGCCAGGGCCAGTTGGTAATCTCGCTGGAAGATTGCAGCCTGGCTGGACTTTGCCCAGGGACGAATCGTGAAGAAGCCAGTAGGGTGGTAGGAGTACTAGTAGACTATTGTATGATCTTATCTGATGACATGGGTGAGAACAAGACTCTAAACGGAACGGCCATGATACATGCGGTACTAATCTGTCAGTCGTCCCATCGCACCCGCTCTCACTGCCTGCTCAATGCTCACAGTCAACACGTCGGGTATTCCAAGGCTGACCAAGTTCTATACGCCACTCCACCAGTCTTCCCAAACAGTGATTCAAAAGATATTTTCGCTCATCTCCATCCGTCCTGCTGGTCTGTGCAATTTCCTCGATGCACCCGAACTCGAGGCGTTCCTCGGCCTGCAGGATGACTCGGACGAGCGCTGGCGCGTGGTGTACAGAAACTATGCAACACTGTATTTTGTATTCGTCGTGGACGGCGCCGAGAGCGAACTAGGAATACTAGACTTGATACAGGTGAGCGGAGGTCCGTTGTGTGACACACGACGATGGCACCACACTGGAACTTTCCAAGGTGTTTGTGGAAGCGCTGGACCGCGCATTTGAGAACGTCTGTGAGCTCGACCTGGTGTTCCATTTCGATGAGGTAGGCCAGTGCGACGGGGGATGTTTCGGGCTGAATCACAAACTGAGGTTAGGTTCACCACATCCTTGCGGAGATTATCCAAGGTGGTCTTGTCCTAGAAACGAACGTGGAAGAGATTAATAACTCGGGTACGTGTTCAGCTTGATTTCCCGTTCGGTATTTCTGGACAGCAAGATTGTTCTAGCAAAGGCAGCATCGAAAGCACGCAAGGACTCGTTTACGTCGGCGAATCCCCTTGCTTTGGGGTCTGGTGTGGGGGGTGCGCGGAATGGAACACTGCCGACGCCGTTGGGGTGGTTGACGGACAGGCTGACAGGGGCGAGCGGAAGATAGATTGTGAAGATGCTATCATACAATTGGTATCGTACAAGCCCGCACCCATATCAAAGTGACTATTACCGACAGGGGGAGACAAGCAATGAGAGAGACATGCCGTCACGTCACCAAGACGGATGTGCCTATGATATGGTCAATGAAGTGGTCACAAGGGGAAGAGTACACGTGCGTTTTTTCTTCTTCTTTCCGGCACCAGCCGGGCCCTTTACGGGAGGAGGGTCCTGCGGACTCGGAGCGGCGGAGGGGGCTTTGGGAGTGGGTGCTCTTTGGGAAGAAGGTGCGGGGGTCGATGCGGTGGCAAGAGTGGAGGGCACGGTGGTTTGGTCGGGGGGTTGGGCACGAGACGGGGCGGTGGTGGAATGCATCGCGGTTGTCCTCATGGCATGGATCATGAGCGAATTGTTCTGCTGCCGTTTGGGTGCCTGGTGCTTGGGCTTTTCGGAAGTGTCGGTCGGGTCGTCGAGCTGCATCGCATCGATGGTGGGCTTCTTGTCGGGGAGGGGCGCGTCGATGACGGGCCAGACGAAGCCAGAGCGGGGAGTGTAGTCGGGGCGATGCCTGCGCAGGAGGTCGAGGGAGGACTGAAGGGCGTTCAGGGAGGTAAGCTAGCAAGGGGTGAGCGGCAGGAAGAGGTATGGCATAAACGTGTACCAATCTATTTGAAAGGAGGGTGTAGACATCGGGGGATTGATAGATGCGGTTGTTGATGATGAAGTAGGCGGCGAGGGGCCTTACTGGGGGGAAGTGAAGACAAGGCATTTACGGTGGGACGGGACGCACCGTGGTCTGGGGAGAGACGTTCGCGCTTGTGGATGACGAAGAGCGAGGGCGGCGCGGCATGGGCGAGGGCAAACTCGATACCGGTGAAGCGTCTGGAGGGCGTGAGCGGGGCCGGGCTGCGTGTGTGGACTCACCTGAGCTCCTCCGCCTCGTTGAGGATGGGCGCGCCAGCGTGCATGGTCTGCATGCGGAATTGCTGGTTGTTGCTCTGCTTATCGTAGAACATGGACGTCGCAAAGTAGTCGAACACGTTCTCGGTGGTGAGCGGGCCATGCGCCTGTGTCGCGGTCAGCGTCGGCGACGGCGAGCACGCTGGACGACTTGCCTGGATCCACTCGTGCCAGATGAAGAACCGGTGCGAGTAGTCGTCACCCGGGTGCACGTCTTTCTCGTCCATCTTCAAGTTGAAGTTACCTACTAGTAGGTTGGCTTGTCCGTGCTACTTTGAAATACTCCTGCTCACAGCCCGTCTTTCCCCTCATCACCGACCACTCGCGTGCTGGTCGCTCCGTCGAAATTTCTACACAGGTCCTTCGACTCGCCCCTTTCATCTTTTCACCCAGTCATTGGCATCGTCGGTGCAACCGTCATATGCATGCCCCACGGACTATTTCCAGGCTCTCATTTTGGATCGTCTCTCATTCTCCACTTCCGCCGTCTTTCGCCTCCCAACGTTTTTCCCTCCGACCCATTCTGCAGCGAATGAGCTCCGTCTTTTCGACCACGAGAGCCGACAGATTGGCACATCACGGACTGCGGCAGAACAACACTCTTTCCTTCATCCGAGCTCATCTGATCCATGCCATCGTAGACATTAACATTGTATCTGGCCTGCTTGTTGTCGCCGTACCCATCAACTCGGCATAAGTGTCCTTTTCCCCCTTGAAACAACAACTCCCACCTGCCTCGTCATCTGCTGGCATTTTTAGCATGTTTGACCTCGTCCAGGAAAGGGGTTTTCCATCATTCATCCTAGTCCCGCCGCAATTCTCTTCGCCCTCGCACTTTGTTTCTGGCCAGGCAGCCAGCACCTCATGATCACCCTGGTAGGTCAAGTCATTTCCCATGGCTTTGTCCTTTGGAGTACCTCTGTACGCTGTCACCTAGGAAACAGTACCCTGTGCTCACATCTCCCTTACCTTCCAACAGCCGTTCCTCTGCCGTCTTAAGACACGCCTCTTCGATTTGATACCCTCCGTGGTAGTCGCTCTGTCGTTCGGGCGCCCCGGCCTCAATTCTCCTCCTGTCACTTCCCAAGTCGCACTCTCGATTGTTTTACCATTTGTCGTGTTTCCACTCATACTCCTCACTTCTTCACAATCCATCATCGTACTCAAACCACCCGTGGAAATGCCAGAACGAACATTGATAATTAATGCAAGTATGCAAGAACCACACAGTGCTACAGAAAGTGCAAAATCGATTCGCCGACAGTTATGTTGTATCAACGGTGGCATATGCAATATGGCTAGTCATATCCGTCGTTGATGTTTACGGAGTTATCATCTTGGGTTGTCCGGTTAGACTTCATATACACTGCGACAATGCTACATTTCAAGGCTCAAACCAGCCTTCTCAAACGTGCGTGCTAATCGTACTCAACCTCAGATCTTATATGTCAGAATGCAACCATCTCTGTAAGACCGTCCATCTCCCGTTCATAACATCGGTGTTGACTGATCTGATAAGCGAAATTAGAGACGAATCCCTTTGACTCTGCTCCAAGCGTGGGGATATCAACGATCATCGAGGTCGCACTGTATCGCCCAGTGGAAACAACGCCGTAAGATGACACCACCTCATCATCATGACCACCAGGAGCAAACAGATCAACTTTCGGCAGCTGGACGACATCGCGTAAAAAGTCAACCGCTGCCACATCGACCACAATCAGATATGTCATTTAATTGGTCATTGATGTTCATACCTTCACCAACAGCAGCAATGGGCTTGCAGTGTCCAAACGTCTCCCTAACCCAGTGGATCACGCGACCATTCTCTGCGAGAGCCTTGACATGTTCAGCCCCGGACGGTATGTAAACGGCATCGAATAAAGTCGACCGCTGCCCCTCAAAGTGATGGTCCGCAAAGACTCCAGATACGGCAGCTTGATTGGTCATTGGATGAACATCCCCGCGCCGCGGTCCAACGATGTAGCATATGGCCTTCAAGCTGTTCAGGGCAGCACGAACAGCTTGCAACTCGACCTCATTGAAACCGTCAGTGACCAGGATAGCAATGCGACGTGACAGGATAGTTGATTCTTTCGGTATAAAGTCTTTCTGTGACAAACCCTTGCTTCTCTTTCCGTGATTGGGACGGCCAGGTTGACTTGGGACATCGCCGCCTACTTTGGTAGCCACAGATTTCGCGAGTCCGAAGTCAATGTTGTTTAGCACATTAATATAAGACTTGTAGACCACTGGATCATCACAGTGGCTCAGCTCAAAGGAGATGGCGTTGGTAAGGTGAAACTTCTCATAAGGAGCGAGGGAGTTGAAAAAAAGTTGAGCGTGATTGAAGTGTTCCCTGAATTTGTCGCCGCGCACCCGTTGCTTAATTCCCTCAAGACGCTGTGCGTATCTGACACATTTTCAGCGAATCCAACCCTTTCTAAAAAGTACGGCTTACTCTATATAACCCCCTTCGCTTGCGGGGACGGGCTTCCCGATATTCTGGCGGTTAGGCCAGTAATTGATGCTGCTCTTGACTGTTCGATGTCGGGAGCTACCATCCCGATTATGATTCAAAATTGGGCAGATCGGACGATTGATGGGAAGCTGAGATTTTAGTTAATGTTGTTGATTTAGCGACAACTACGGGGACACACCTCTTGAAAATTAATCCCGAGTCGGGTAATTTGTGTATCAAAGTAAGAAAAATTGCGACCTTGCAACAATGGGTCGTCGCTAAACCCAATTCCCGGAACAACATGGCTGGTGCAAAATGCGACTTGTTCAGTTTGGGTGAAAAATTCGTCGACAACACGGTCCAGGACCAGTTCGCCGATCTCTTGGAGAGGGACAAGTTCTTCCGGCCACACCTTCGTCGCATCCAGGATATCAAAGTCGAAATTATGCTCGCGGTCTTGAGGGATGGTTTGAATAGCAAACTTCCACCTGGGATATGCTCCGTGGCTGATAGCCTCATTCAGGTCTTTGCGATGGAAATCTGGATCCTGGCCAGAGATCTTGAGCGCTTCGTCCCAAAGAAGGCTATGGACACCAAGCTCAGGAATGAAATGGAACTTGACAAAGTGGCGATCCCCCTTGTCGTTTAGAAGAGTGTACGTATTGACGCCAAAGCCTTGCATCATGCGAAAAGAACGCGGAATACCACGGTCAGACATGGCCCACATCACCATATGGGCCGCTAAAAAAAGTCAACAGCATAAAAAGATAATGTATGTGCATCACTTGCATTCAGGCTGGAGACCGACAAAGTCCCAAAAGTTATTATGAGCAGTTTGGCCGGTGGGGACTTCGTTGTGGGGTTCAGGCTTCACTGCATGGACAAAATCGGGAAACTTGATTGCATCCTGGATGAAAAACACTGGAATGTCGTTCCCGACAATATCCCAATTACCTTCTTGGGTGTAGAACTTGACTGCAAACCCACGGACGTCGCGGACGGTATCCTGCACAATGGCACGTCGGAAAAGTGAGTAGAGTAGAAACAGGGGGTACGTACAGCACTTCCGCGTGCGCCCTGAACCGTGCTAAACCGAACAAATACGGGTGTTGTACGCGTTGAGTCCGTCAACGCGGGCGCATACGTATATTTTGCAGCGCGGTTGTCATAGACCTTGAAATAACCGTGAGCCGCAGCACCGCGAGCATGTACAACACGCTCAGGGATGCGTTCGTGGTCAAAACGATGAATCTTCTCGCGACCAATCTGATCCTCGAGCAACATTGGACCGTTGTATTCACCGCCAGAGCCGATCACCCTGAGCCTGGTAGATGCACGGTGTAACTAACACGCGGAAAATGGCTTGTGTGCCACGCACCAGTTGTCTGTGTCGGAAACCTTGACCCCATGGTCTGTAGTCATATGCTCGCCAGGGCGCGGCTCTTGGATATCACGCTGCAAGTCGACGACCTTGTTCGTGGAGGATGCGACGGCGAACGCATTCCTGGCCGATTCCACGAAAGAAGCCATGGTGGGTTGGAATGAGAGCTGGGAGCGGTTTCTCGGGATTATATAGCGCCCCTGTCCGAATTGCGTCACATGTAAAGAGGAAATCAGCTTTCGTGTTTAGGGATGAATCAGCCGCCCCTAAGGACAAATCCAACAAAATATATATTAGATTTATAAACGACAAGATTTACAAGATACAAGAATCAAATATCCAATTGGTCCACGAGAAAGGGTGAGGTTTGAAGAGGAGAAATAAAAGAGGTATGTTTGGATAGACATACTGCCCGAAAATCCTCGTCAAGGCACTGTACGCAGGCAGAGAGCTCGAGACCACGCCCGATCCGTGATGCATCACCCACGACATGAGGCACACACATCGATAAAGAGGTAGCGTAGAATGATAGGACACGTCATCTTGATGCGCAGTAGACGAATCAACCATCAACTACGACGAAGCGATTGGCGAAGTTGTTCGCCCAGTCTGCACAACGCCTAAGCAATACGCTCAAGGAATCGAGCCAAAACGTAACCTACCCATATGACAATCGATTTTGCAGGGGAAACTCTTACTTGACATCGGCACAATTGCATTGAGTGGCGGTGCCAACCCAGCCTTTACCACAGTTGTCGCACCAGCCTCGTGGTCCATGCTCAACACCAATCGCCTTGGTTGCCGCCGAAGGGGTGGAAGACACTGACTCGTCACGGTGGATACTAACCAAATGACGGCCGAGATCATGTTTGCGACTGAACGAGCGCCCACACGAACGATGCGGACAAACATGGGGCTTGAGGCGGTTGGGATCATGGGTTGCCATGTGAGTCTTCAGATTGTAAGCTCGAGCAAACGCTGGAACACGGTGAGAAGAGAAAATGACAGTTGTGAACGGAAACTAACCTCGCGGACAAGTTGGACATTGGTATTTCTTGCGAGGATCTTCTTTGGATTGATCCTCAACGCCGCGGACTGACCTGGCTTGTGGCACAGGAGATGCGGAAGTGGACAGTTGGGCCATATTCGACGGAGAGACGGTATCAGCGCTGATAAATCCGAGACCATAAAAGTCTGCTGTGGTAGACTTGGGAACGGCGGGGATGCGCGTAGCACCTCCGTAGTCAGAGAAACTTGTGCGCTTGAAGGCGGCCTCAGGGGCTGGTGCGGGAGGATTGCGTGGACTGAGTGGCAGAGGCCCGAAGGCGCTTGGGTCCACAGTCATGGGAAGATTGTTGCTGCCCTGCACAGCACTGCCGCCGTAGTCGGAACATCCACTGCCTCCGATGCGAGTCCTTTGAAAGTCCATTTCGAGGTCGAGGGGGAATGAGCAGTCGGTTGCAGAATATGAGGAGTCGGAGAAATTATAAAAGGACTCGGAGCGAGTAGAGTGTGTCTCGTATGCACTCTCGGAGGAGGCGGTAATAGTAGAGGGAGGACCACACGTTGGGGTATCGGATCTCAAAAAGGAGTAGGCGTCGTTGGAATCGACTGTAAGGAGCTGGAGTTGGACTTCGTTGAAAGCCGCGAGGCTGGAGTCCAATTCGAGTTCAAAGAGATCGGGGTGGGGGGCGAGGATGTCAGATGGCGAGTGAAATGAAACAAAGTCGAGGCCTTGCTGCTGCTTGGCGTAGTCTGAGCCATACGTATCAACGGCGGAATAAAAGGTGTCGTTAAGAGGATCAGACATGGTTGGATGAGGTGCTGCGGAGGATATGAGTTTCCGCAAGGCGAATTGGAGAGCTGAGAATCGAGTGGTTGGGCAGGGGACAAAATGATATTGCTGCGGACCACGCAAGCTCCGTATATATTCACCTTAGTCATCAGCCTGCATCGCAACTGTGTGTAATCATGCTCACGTCATACGGCGGAAATGTCGCCGTGTGTGCATTACGATCACCGTGTCCTCCTCCGAGTCGCCGGCATCCCATCGTATGTTCGCTGCCACCGATCACCTCCTTTGGGACTCCTTTGTGATCGGAGTCGGCTGTTGACATGCAGGACAGAAAAGGCAGTGCGAACTTGCTCTCTCATCCGAGTCGTACAAAGCTTGCTAGAAATCTGACCACTTGGCATGGCTGCGCAGCCCATCGTGGAGTTGTAGCACAGCACCTTGACAGCACAATTGGGAGGTCCCATTCGCAACGAGACTGGCCTATTAGCATGTGTCTCGGCAACCTTCGTATCGCGATGAGTCACCATGCCTGCATTGAGCATCCTGACACTGTCTTTTAGTTCTCAACTCGGGTTCACAACCCTGAATGGGCGTACTTTAATTAATCAGCCATGTCATACGTTGGAGGCTGTAGCTTTGGGCTGTGACACACCATTTGCAGCATCCAACCATGATCGCATATGCGAGGAGGCACGACTATCTATGCCACAGTTTTGCGCCCATCGAAATCACCTCATTCCCCGCCGAAGTTCCCCGAGGCGGGAAAAGCGAGAATCGTCTCTGCACATTATGCCACTTGATTCAAAACATGTATCGCCCGCCTAGCTCAATCGGATAGAGCGTCAGACTCTTAGAACTAGGCAATCTGAAGGCTGCGAGTTCGACCCTCGCGGTGGGCTATAGTTTTTCTTTTTTTTTTATTTCCTACAGAGGGGTGGCACTTCATCAAAACAAAATGCATCACTCATCCAAGCTCAAACTACATGCCAACGGAGGAGCATCTGCATAGGAATAATCATAAATAAAGTATTCGTCCATGCACCTCGTAGATCAACCGTCTATTAAAGCATTTGGCATGATATGAACTAGGTTCTTATTGTCCATGAGGTGTCGTAAAGCCCATCAACTCATAGTCGAATGGCCAGCATTCTGTCTATCCACGGAACGTGCAGCAACTATTCCAATATAATATTGAGATTCTCTTTCAAAGGTGAGGGCGAGAGGAATGCACGGACCTAATCATGTAAGGTACAGTGGCCACCAATAAGCAAGCAAACGCTGCCCAGCTGAGGTATATTCCGTTCCCGTACGATACCTCGATACCTGACACTATACCCTGGGCAAGTTGCATTGTGTTGACGCTTCCAGCTTTCTTAACTATCGCGGTCCAAATAGCCGCTCCAATTAAGATAAAGATCGCAGATAGAATGGACATTGCGGCAGAAAAGAGGAACAGAATGGTCCTCCGAAGTACCCCACTGTTGGAAGGCTTGAGTGACCATGCATTGAGTGGAAGGAAACTCACGTGAACAGTGACAGAGCAGTGAATATAGTGCCGAGCAGCAGGAAGTAATATGCAGCATGAGAATTGGTCCCAAGGTATGAGGAGTTGATGAATGTGGTATCAACAAAAATGTAAGCCGTAAATTGTGAATAATTGAGGAGCATGTCGGATGTGATGGCGGTATACGGTTCAAACCGGGCCGCAACAGAATGATTGGCACATTGTCCGGAACCGTTGATATAGGCGCAGAAAGTGTAAAGACCGAACTCGTATTGCTGCCTGATTCCGGCTCCTTGCCCAAGGGGAACCGAAGAATTCACCGCGTAAAGTCCCTGGATGGGATCGTTGAATGCTTGGGACAATGCATCGCTTTACATCTGTCAGTGCCTTGGCGATGTTGCAGGTGTGTTATGGTACCACTCACCCGTAACTAGAAACGTTGACAGTAGCCTGAATGTGGTGTCAGACTGAACGCGAATAAAGAAGACATCTCAGAACTTACCATCGAGATCCCATGAGGGACAGATGATGTATTGATTTGTCCGACCTATGTACGCCCGATTAGATGCACATTTATTTCACACCGGCAAGGACCTACATGGACAAAGATCAATAACAAGAGTGCTGTAAAACTGAAGAGCAATTAAGTGTGCAAGAAGGACGTCCGGAAACACCTACGAAAGAAAGGAAGCGCCTGCAATGCAATATTCTCCTCTCATGGCGATAACATGAAAGAAGGGCAAGGTAGATGAAGAGAGGAAGACACGACGGTAAAACGGATGTTGAAAACACACCTCGAGGACATGCCGCGTGAACCAGTTATTGCCCGATCAGGATGCGTTTACGGCACAGGTGGGGCGGAGGAAGCGGGCCGAAACATGCCGATCGCAAACAGTTTTATACTCCGACTGAGATAACTTGGTCGGGGATGAGATTAAATGGAACTCCGCTTCCTCGGCATCCCCTTACGGTCTTGTACTATATGCTACTAGAGGACGTCCAGTAGAGTGAAGCTTTCTTCTCCTCCTTCCTTTTTATCCTAGCATAGTAACCCTCTGCAATGTCCAGGCTTGCGTCGACAAAGTCACTGGTCCGGAACCTCGTCACTTCTGAACCCCGGTCTGAGCCTACCTTGCGGGACGACCAGGACTCAGACGACCGTAACAGTTCGAGTGGTAATATCTCGCCCCAGGAGCGCATTAAGAGAGTCGCGGCAAGAACGATGGACCTTGGAAAGAGCCTCACCGCCCGTCCTAGTTCACCAACTCTTAGATCGCGTCCTGACCCCAAACCCGCACGCAGCCTAAAACGGAAGGATACAGGTAATGAAGGACAAGCTCTACAGAATGAAGGGCAAGGTAATACTTCTCAGGAAGATGTTCTTCAGTCACAGGTTTACTTATTTCACGTAAGGACTTAATCATTCTATGCCACCATGGCCCGATGCATCACAATCCGTGGATCATGCACCTACCCAGGATCCTATTGCGATTGCCCCGAACGATGACTCACCTTTCATCACGCCTCCATCACCGACGCTCGCACCAACACGGTCCTTCTTGCAGTCTTTCCGGAATTTTGGTTCGGTGCGTGTGTCATACCCTTTCTCCAGCCCTTGCCTAGTAAAACATCGTGAATGCAGATGCGCGCAGGGACTCAGACCCTCATTCAGGCTCTTCAAGCTCTTCCCTGGGTGGAAGACCCGGATGATGCGGATGAACCAATACCTCAGCCCGATCCCCAAATGGATTCGGATAACGACGAGGAACTGAGCGGTAAGGCATTTGGTCCGTACTTCTGGACTCCACGTAGTTGAGTTCGGGCCCTAGGTGCGCACATGGCCTCCTCTATTCATGCCATATATCGTCCTGTTGCTCGCTCAAGGCGGAGGGAAGCTTCGCAATCGAACCCTTCACGAAATATATTTCTCCCGCAAGGAGAAGCAGATGACACATCCCACTCTGATGCGAATCTAACATCCGACGATGATGTTGATGCCGACGATTTTGAGGCAACGACACCGCGACCACCCAATTCTCAAAGATATCCAGACGAGACCCATGCACCATCTTCGACTGCACAACTTGGGGCGGCAATGAGGCGGAGGACGCCAAGCTGCGCAGGCAGCATGGCGACAGTCAAGGTCACTCGACGGACTCGCTTGGCAGAGAAGTTGAAGGAGATATTTGATCTAGAAGCTATCCAAGAGGTACTGGCTGGTATGTGTTTCGTTGACTCTCCGTTCAAGTCTTAACGAACTTCAGAAATGCCGTGTTGGCTTTTACGTTCCGTTTGTGAGTCGTATCACATTATACCTGTGGTGTGGAATTTTCAGCCATCTTCAGTATTGCAGGGATACATGTATCTCACGAACTCCCATATGTGTTTCTTTGCTCATATGCCGAGCAGAGAGGTATTCAGTTGATAAGCCGCGAAATGTGTACTTACACATTTTCAGGACCAAATTCTTAAATCAGGCACACTGAGTAAGAGAGCTACTCGAACAAAGCGTTGGATCAAGCACTGGTTCGTCCTGAAGAATGATACGCTTTCGTGGTATCAGTCTTCATCGGTAACTCGTGTAGTTGTGTTTGTGACACTTACTGATATCGCTCAGGACCCCTACTTCGTCAATGGGATTGTTGACCTGCGTTATGCAATTTCATGTGATCCTATGGGTGAAAAGGAGTTTTGGCTGCGTACTAACCAAAAGAGTCTTCTATTAGCTGCAGACTCTGTTCCAAGCAGAGAAGAATGGGTAAAGGCAGTGCGCAAGGTCATATTTAAAGCGCAGAATATGGGAGATACTGTAAAAGTAAGACATCAGACCGTAACCGGATCTACTTCTTACACTTTTGCAGATCGCCATACCATACTCCGTCATTCTTGATGTGGAGAAGTCGTCAGCCATTGAGTTCAGCGAAACGATCGAAGTCAAAGTTTTCGACAAAGAAGAACACTATTCGATCGACTCGTACTTTTTTGCATACTTCCATGACATACAAACGGCCTTGGATCATATCCGGGAGGCTGTGCGTGCTAATAGATCCACTCCTGCCAATTCTCCGTCGGCCCTACTGGATACCACAGCCGCACGCTATGCTCTGACTGCTCATGGTATGGACCGCGCTCGCAGCCTCCCTTCACCTGACGCCAAGACCAATTCTTCGTTCCGATTATCGTTTTTACTTCGACCACTTCAAGAATCGCTTCCATCTACCCTAACACGGATATACAATGCTTCCGAACCCTCTGGAGGCGCGGAGGATTTTACCCACATATCAAAGCGGGGCGGGGCGTCGTTCGTGCCCTTGACATCTTCACCATTACCCTCGTCTTCCACGTCTGGTAATATTTCTGTTACATCTTCGAACGAATTATCAACCGATTCTTCGTTGCGGATTCATACTTATCCGCCATCAACCCCTACAGGAGACACGAACTTGGCATCGTCACTGAGCAAGGGACTAGCAACAAATGCGTCTTGGAATGTTGGGGTACCGTCATGGCTGAAGGTTTCGCGCAAAGGTGTGACCCCTACCACCTCCAGCGGTGTTGTATCGTCCGCCATTCCTGAATCTCGAGGTGATGGAGGTGTCCGTGAGGTCTATGAATCATCAAGTCCTGGACAAGGATCTGGAACCTCTACCGAACTTGGCTATAGTGTGCTCGAGACATCCGAAGCAATGGTCGATCAGGAGATGGTAGATAAATTCAAAGTCGCGTTTGCCTTTGATGGCAAAGAAACGTTACTTGGATGTAGGTGGCCCATTTCACTTGAGAAACTTAGTCCTAACAGTGCATAAAGACTTTTCAGGCTATTTATTCCGACTTCTACCGATCTTTGGACGCTTATATGTTTCATCTAATTATTTCTGCTTCAAGTCCACAGGCCCCCTCAGCACGAAGACTAGAGTACGATTAACCGTTCGTGCATAGATACTCGCTGACGATATTGTTTGACAGATGATATTACCCATTCGTGACATTCTAACCGTGGAAAAGACCAAGGCAACGCGCTTTGGTCACCACGGTCTCACTGTTGTGATCAAGGGCCACGAGGAGCTCTTCTTTGAGTTCGGCTTTGAAGATAGACGACGTGCTTTCGTGTCTATTCTAGAACGTCAGATAGAAGACATTAGGAAACGGCCACATCACAGCGAGGCCCAGGCATTGAGCCGAGGCCAGAGAGATGCACTCATCTTGGAAGAATTTGTGCCACGGAACTCGCTCAGCAGCGATGATGAGCCTGTTCCATCATCGGAGGCGATGTCCGAATCCTTACCTGCTGTGATGTTTGCATCGTCCTCATCGACGTTCCTAACTTTCAGGCCAAAAGAGTCCTTGCATTTTACGTTTCTCACAATCGGCTCCAGGGGCGACGTTCAACCCTACATCGCGCTTGCGAAAGGACTGATGGCAGATGGACACCGGGCGAAAATTGCGACCCACGGAGAGTTCCAGGCATGGATTGAATCCGTAAGTAAAATATGTCTTCAGTAGACACGATCTGATGGCCGTTGAAGCATGGAATCGAGTACGGTTATGTCGGCGGTGACCCGGCGGAGCTGATGCGCATTTGTGTCGAAAATGGCACGTTTACTGTTTCGTTCTGGAAAGAAGGGTTACTAAAGGTGAGTGTGCTACAATCCTTCTCAGGTCTCAGCCGAATCCAAAATTTAGTTTCGCGGCTGGCTTGATGATCTGTTGAAAACATCTTGGGAGGCCTGTCAAGGAACGAATGTTCTTGTGGAAAGCCCGAGTGCAATGGGGGGTTACCACATCGCTGAAGCCCTTAGAATCCCTTATTTCAGAGCATTCACAATGACATGGACGAGGACAAGGTGGGTAAATTGTGATGGTTTCGACCTGGATTTGATGGAGATCAAAATCAAGGGCGTACCCACACGCATTCGCTGTACCAGAGCACAAGGTATGGGAATCCTTGTTCGAAACATGTATTACTCAAATTTTTTGTTAGATGGGTGGTGGTTATAATTACATGGTGGGCCACCCAGCTGTCTATTTCACATACATCACTTATGGACCTCGTAGACATACGTCATGTTTGACCAAATATTTTGGCGGGCGATAGCCGGGCAGATAAATCGCTGGCGCCGCAACGTATTACACCTGGACAACACAAACCTGGATCGTATGGAACCTCACAAGATCCCTTTTTTGTATAATTTCAGCCCTACAGTTGTTCCCCCACCTCTGGACTGGCCCGAATGGATTCGAGTCACCGGTAAGTTACTTACTTTCTAGTGTGCTCCTCTCACCTCAATTCAGGGTATTGGTTTCTCGACGATGCTGATGTCGGGGAAAAGAAATGGGCACCTTCGGAGGACCTCCTAGCTTTCATTGAGTCTGCTCGTCAAGCTGGCAAGAAAATAGTATACATAGGTTTTGGCAGCATTGTGGTCCCGGACCCCAAAGGGATGACCCGCTGCGTTGTGGACGCAGTTGTGCAAAGTGGAGTTTATGCCATTCTCTCCAAGGGTTGGTCAGATCGACTACACACGCAAGTAGCAGAGGCATCCCAAGCCGAGGAATTGCTCCCGAAACAAATATTTAGTGTTTCATCAATCCCACATGACTGGCTATTCAAACGCATTGATGCTACTTGCCATCACGGCGGCGCTGGCACAACTGGGGCAAGTTTACGAGGTGTGTGTAAGGCTCACCATAACCTAGGCAGTTGGGAGCTAATACATACATAGCTGGCATTCCGACGATTATCAAGCCGTTCTTTGGTGATCAATTCTTTTGGGCCGATCGCGTTGAGGCGCTTGGAATTGGGACCGGAGTCCGCAAACTAACTGTTGACGCCTTGAGTCAAGCCTTGATTTCGGCAACTACGGATCAAAAGCAAATCGAACGCGCGAGACTAGTCGGAGAGCGAATTCAATCTGTAAGTATGTTTGACACACGGTTGAGGCTCCTCGCTTAGTACCTGCAGGAAAACGGCGTAGCTATTGCAATCGAGGCTATATATCGCGACTTGGATTATGCCCGTTCCTTGATTAGACGACCCTCAAACGGAGCCGTGGACCCAGAGGGAGATTGCGCGACGAAAGATGAACAATTATCTGACGTATCCAAATCAGTTGTGGGCAGTTCGCAAGCACGATCCCGCTATGACTCATTTGGATCACAGCGGGGCAGCGAGGACTGGAGTGTTATCTCCGATGCAGAAGACAACCGATCCTCTTTTTCATCGCGGAGAAGTAACGGCAAGATGGACCGCTCGGTAATTCTGAAACGAAACAGTCTTGCTGCTGCAGTAATGTCCGTCCTGCCTGACTCCCTCATGCACTCGACCCACCGGCGTTCCAGCTCGACTTCCTCTGCACAACCATAAAGGTTCCATGCTTTACCTTACCTGTTGTTGCATCCTGGCTATATCTCTTCAACGTCCTTGCTATGTATGATAAATCTGTCATTATACCTTACAGTAAATTGTTTTCTCATAGACACATAACTCAAGTAGAGCTATGATCATAATGTGCTGCGAAAACCCTCTTACTGAATTGACCGAAAGTCTCCGAAGCACAAACTCTTTGATCCGTGTCGGGTTGCATAAATAACGCAAAGGTTTCCCTCGACACACTTTCCTGCCCTTCTCCGACATGGACACAGTGGGGAGTCGCCACGAGTCTTTTTTCCGTAACAAGTTCCAGACATTCGCCAGTTTGAAATGCCAGACAATCTGCAGGGATAGATACCTTAGTCAGTTCACCACCTCTCGTCCGGATATACAGGCCAGACGAAGGTGACGGAGAAGAAACCAATGCGGGTTCTCCATCACCTTGCTCACGCAAGAACATGGCCTATGAAAGGAGGTCAGCTTGAAACCCCTCAATTCGATAGATAGAGCTTACAGAACAGAGTCCGGTCAAAAGGGAGTTGTCAAGGTGAAACCCACACCAGCTGTCGATTGGCTCGTCCTCAGTCGGAGTTGTAGTTTCCTCCTTCGAGGGGAAATAGTGAAGCAACCTAGCCTTCGTTGTTTGAGATGTTCCGATAAGGCCCGGTAAAGAAATTGACATGTCGGTCAGATGCTTGGACACTGAGCATGGAAAATGTTAATTATACGCATGGCTGGAAGGACGAGCGACCAAACCGAAAGGCTGGCAAGCAGCTGCTAACTTGCAGCCAACTTTAAAGACAAACCTGGGCAAAAAGTCAATATCCTGTCGACTCCCAAGATGGGTAGATTACCTCCCGAGATTCTTGAAAGCTTCCTCGAAACCCTCGATGCCCTTCTCCTCTGGATTCGGCCCTACAGTAGCATGTGAATCCGAGACTGCATGTGGGTATGTTATGTACGCACATATATTGTCCCGATAATACTCTCGATATTGCTCTCTGAGCTCGGTGGAGACATTAGGGATGTCAACCATAGGATTTGCATAGTATGACCCTTTGAATGTGTCTTGGTCGAGGTTCGATTCAACCATAAGGTACGGAGCAGAATTGGGTTACCTGGCTTTCCATTCATAATTTCCTGCACAGGATGAACAAATACAGCGTAAGGTTGGCCACTGAAAGTACCACCAAACGCGCCTTGCCTTTCCATGCGACCATCCAAAGCTTCCGAGATGTCAGTTCCCAGGCCAGTGATTCCCCCCTGTACCCCCTATGACATACCTATATGAGCTTCCAGGATCGACATAGCGTTCTTTGGTCTCCTCTGGAAGGTGAGCAAACTTGTATGCGTACTTGAGCAACGATTCTCGGTACGTCGGGTAGATGGAGGGCAGATCCTCGATGATGACGATTCCCAAAGCCTCTGGGTGGGAACCAAAAGCTTGCTCTGGAGGGTAGTGTCGTAAGATTAAGTTCAATCATTAAGCTCAGATCTGGGCTGCTCACCGATGGAGTCACCGAGGGACAAAGGCGAGGAAACAAGAGTAGGGTACGATATAGATACGACTCTTAAAGAGTCCATTGCGGCCGTCTGTAAGTTGCGATTGAATGAGAGTGTCATAGTGCAAATGAGTCTCAGTCTTGTCACCAGTGTCATTAAACCACTAGCTGGCTGCACTACGTAGACAGCGGATGGCGAGTGTCCAGACAGAGGCTAGTAGTAACCCTAAGTTGGTGGTGTCTGGTACCAACCAAATCCGCCTATCGATGTTACTACCCACAGCACGTGAGTAACCTCGATCTACTTAAAAGTCTTGGGAACCACTCAGGCTGTCGCTATACTGTATACACGAGCTCAATCATTACACGATTCTGTTTGACTAAGTGATGGGAATCAAATGGATTACATATCCTCGAGATGATCTCCCCTCGTATCATGAGTACTATCATGACCCGGAGACCAAACTCCCAACCATGTTGGTTTGAATCAACGCATGTCGGAGGGCAGTCCCAGTATCATCAATCGAGTGCAAGAAGCGCAGGATTTCGCGGCACAGCTGCCAGTCTTGTGCGTCCATCGCACTCTGCAGGAGTCGAATGGCGTCCTTGTTATTTTCCTCTCGTTGCTCGAGATGGTGGAGCACAAGCAAATAAGATGCAGCAGTCTTGAGCCGACCAGAACTGAGGCATAACTAAAAAAGGTGTCGTTTCACAAAAGTATCGAAACCGTACATTTCCAAGACGCACCTCGAATAAACTTTTCGGGTTACCAACGATGTCAAAGAGTCGTCTCCATCTCGTGACTTCTGTTTTCCGACCACAACCGACCACAACATCTAATGCAATATCAAAGTGGTCAAGGAACTCTATCACAGCGGGCAGTGTTGTGGATGCTGCGTTCGATGCACCACTCTCAGAGTCAATCTCCGCTACCGCCTCTGACTCTACTACGGTATGGAGAAGGATCTCGAGACCATGAGCAAAAAAAACAAGGTGCTGGTAGTTGGTCGCGAGTTGAACTGCCTCTCGTATTTGTCCAGATTCCAAATAGTGCCGCAAGACATGATGGAGTAATAGGTGGGACTACAGAGATCGTGTCCACAGTCATCAAGGAAGAGAAGCGAGTGATCACATACGCTAGTTGCATGTCTGAACATTACGAATGGTAGGTTGGCCCTAGTAGCTGACTCATGTTCAGCACCAATAATGATCCCCTTGTCCATAAGTACAGCTACGAGATACTGTAAACATTGATGGATGAAAATCAGACAACGGAACTTACAAAGTGGGTAAAAATCTAACGAGATTTTTACACTTTCTTTTACGCTCTGAGGTGTTTCCTCTGCAGATGGTGCTGACTCAATAGCGAGGGCATTAAGCCAGACCCGTATGCCCTGCCCGTCATATCCCCAAAGGGAGTTCTCGAGTGATCCGATGCCACGAAGGTGTATCCAGCAGAATTCGATGCGGTCCGCGAAAATCTGCATGTCATATTTGACTTCTTCATTGCCGGACTGTTGTTCAGCCAAGGCAACATAAACGAATGGATTCGCTCGAGTAATGTTACAACTTACCTTCCTGGGTCGGAGTAATACCAGTTGCCCACCAACCATCATGAGGACGGTGGCCACCGCGAGATCATCAACGGGATCACCAAGTTCTACGTGATGTCGATAAGAAAGCACCCCCTGTGAACTTGAACAACTCACGTTTCTGGGCATTGGGAATCATCCAACTCAGCACTCTAACTGCGGAAGGTGCAGAGATGATTCCATTAAAAGTGATGCTTCCACACATATGTAACTTGATCGAGTCCGTGGTTGGGATGATCAGATAATGAGTCAACATATTGTCTGCCGTGTAGACCAACAACGAATTGTCCACAAGAGATAGGATAATAACAGGAGACGAGATCATTTCCCGATGGAGAACATTCTGATTGCTTAGATCCGAGTCCCGAGAATATAAACGGATCTGCCAACAGAGTCAGCACTCCCTATACTATAGGCAGACTCGGGGCAGACTCGGCACAGACCTGATATGACCTAGACACCTCAACCGCTGCAATGAGGACATGATGAAACCACAACAAACCTCCTTTCACTGCGAATGCTTGCTCCTGAACCAAGTTAGAGAAGAGCTTCCATCGACCGGACGTCGAGCTGTAGTGGATCAATCCACGGCGACCAGCAACAGCTACTAACCGGCCATCACTACTAAGTGCCGAGTATCTTATTGGCCAGTTAGACGATAGATAAGGTTGAGGAATCTGGAGCAATACGTGGTAATGGAAAGTGTTGAATCAAGCAATTCAACTTACCTTTATATGCTGCCAAACGTCCGACTCTGGGTTTATGACGCTCATATCTGGTTGGTCTGCTCCTCGGTATACAAGCGCACGATCATCCATTTGGAGGAATGCATAGCGAGTGTTATCCTGGTGATATTCAACATCCTGCTCTACGGTCGAGAGGATCACGAACTGGGGAATGCTGGCATGTCGTTGCGCTCTTCGCGAATGGCAAGATGAAGATTTGACCGTCTCGTCCTGTGAAATCCGCGTTGTGACATCAACACGCAAGCAGGGCCAAGACTCACTATTTGGACTTGACTTAGCAAGCACTACCAATTCGAAATTGCCAGGTGCCCAGAACTAGCCACGTCGTCATCAGCTCTCAGCAAGCAAGACTGCGGTAGAGGAGGTGATAACTCACCAAGTCCTTGATTCCATACATGAATGCATCCTGAAATCTTTCATTGTCAACGGGATCATCAACACCAAACGCAGACGCAAGGCATCGTCCCCCAACACTAAAAATTGCCCACCCGCGTTCCCAACCTACTGCCAAGACATAACCGTCCGAGCTCCATGCCATCGTAGATACTTGTCCACGCGGACGGTTATAGGAATTCGGGATATCTATGATTTGTGGTGTAGGTGCAGGACCTTCGGGTGATGGGAATGCGGTGAACTCGACGGATCCACTGTAGGTGTTTGAATAGTTAGTTTACGAGGTAAAGTTATGACATGAAGATACCTGTATGTCCCGACAGCCACCATTGAGAACCTTGCATTGACCGCAATTTTTACGGCTCGACGTGGTTCAATGTAAACAGCGACTGTACCATTAAACTCGTCACGCTCGATGTACCGAGACTTTTGTACCCAACGAGGGACTTCAAAATTATGAATACAAGTTCCCTGCCAATGATGCCCGTTTTGCAAGGAATCTGAAGTGTCAGCAGGAAAACCATCGTCTCCATTCCCGTCACCAACACCAACTTGGCGGTACTTGGAAGGGGTGATATCTCTGGCATGTAAACGCTGTGAAAACGAAAACTCACGCTCGCACTGCCGTTGGGTTCATCCCCATGGTCTGGATCAACGAGAACCTCTTCCACTGGTGAACTCTCTTGCAGTCTCACGAAATAGGCCCTGCCGTCTGAAGTTACCCATGTCTCCACTCCGGAAGCTGAGTATAAGATCTTGGAGATGGTGACTAGAAAGACGAATCTTTTAAACATATTATTGTTGTAGGCATACAGATGGTACCTACCATCACTGTCCACCAGCCATGGCAGTTCGTGATCATTGAGAACCCATGTATCGTAGCCAGCAAGCAACCTTTGAGAATGGTCGTCGGCGTCTGCCCCAACATACGAAGGCCACGGAATGCGCTGAATGGCGGGCGGAGAACTGGTGGAGAATGTTAGGTGGTATTGGCGTGGGGAGACACTGTTTGGCGAGAAAGGGGCATCTGGATGAAATTCAACCTGCATAGAGCAACGATGGGAATGGTTACCTGAGAACCTGTCCTTCTGCGCGTATGACGCCTTCAAATGAGAGGGTGAGTGAGTGAAGCGGGAATCCTTCTCCTGGGCCAGCAAGGAAGTTACGCTGGACACCCAGGGGGATATCTGGCGGTTGATAGGCTACAACGTCGGGTATATGATCGACGGCGACCAATACGAGATAAGAGAATGTGGTCTGAAACATGGATGGAGTAAAGCAGAGAACGTTATGAGGAGAACTCACTTGTATGACGATCCTGGTTCCGTCTGGGGACCATGTCGCTGCGAGGTTGTCGCCATGTTCTATGAGAGATGTTTCGGACCTCGCTAGGTATGCCAGCGGCGTGGATGGCTGGCGTGAAGGGATTGAGAGACAATGGAATGCGAGCGAAAGCACTAAACGTACGCGGACACGCCAAACTGTGACTGCATGCCGAGTGAGGGCACAAAAGAGAGACTTGCGCGGACTTGGTTCTAATGAGAGTACACTCTCGAGTGGAACGTCGGGAAGGGCAGGGGCGCTTGACAGCTGCCTGGCCACAGACGTCAGAAAGTACATTCGACAAGATTGAGTTTTGAACGAAAAGTGGCTCGAAGAATAGACACTGGTGATGAGAACAAGTCAACAGCGCACGGTCACGGTCTTGTCAACGATGAGGAGAGGGACTGCGTATTGTGGTTACTGGTATTACTGATGCTAATGATACAGAAAGTACGTGAAAAGTAAAAGAGCAATACGGACAAGTCAGATGTACGGTAGCACAAGAGAAGCACTTTGGGGTTGCTAGTTGCGCGGACCCCAAACCCTGTTATACCAGGTGTTAATTTGTGAGGGGGGAACACAATCGTTTTCTGGCTTATGGCCAGTGCTGTTTGGGGATGAAGAGGGAACGGGGGACTCCGGAACGAGAAAGGACATGTCGGAATGAACGGAGGAGATGTACGAGCCAAAGGCCATGGGCTGGAGCCGGGCCTGACGGATGAAATCCATCATGAGGGAGACACCCTGGCGAGACTGAGACGCATGTGAGTGATGTGGGCAAAGGTACAGGGTGATGGACGTGCTTTTTGGACATGGGCCTTGAAGCGTGCCAAGCCGTGGCTTTCGATTCTCCGTGTGAGGCCCCAACCGAATTTTGAAGTGATATAGGCCTCGGTGGTCTGGACTGTCCTCCTATTGGGGAATAGGGTGAGGACGATGTTGGGGGAAGTGGTGGACGCACCCGTCGTGGGACTGTTGGAAGAGCTGGGTCTCTTCGATCTGCATGACCTTGACGTGGTCGAGGTTTTTGGTGCGACAACGGACGAGTTTGCCAAAGGGATCGACCTCGCTTTCCTCGATGACCCAAGACTCTGTGCGGGATATGATGCCCTGTGGTGCCCACCGAGGAAGGGTACCACGCTTGAGAATGAGCCGTGTGGTGAGCAAGGAACCAGAATCGGTCTGCCTGCGGTCGACGACGTCGCAGGAGATGACGTGGGATGCATATGGGTTCGGGTAGCGCAGAAAGAAGGCAAGCGACACGATAGACCACGAATCACTGTGGATGGGTCAGAACACGCACAGACAGCAAATCACAACACACGTACTCGTACACAAACGACTGCGAAAAGAACTTCATACCGACCACATGCAGACACCAGAAAGAGTCTATTAGCCATATCAACGTCACATGTCATGTCACGTGTATGTCTCGTCACGCACCCGGCCATCTGGGCCGAGCAGCACCCGCAGCCCGTCGTGCGCGGGCCGGACCCACCGGACCTCCCCCGCCAGCCCCTCCCGCATTAGCTCAATTCCCCTCCGTTCCGTCTCATTTGCGTCCTCCGGAACAGCCACACCCTCCCCGATCCTCACCCACTCCTCCTGCGACACGTCGTGGCTGAACCCGATCATGTAGCTCCGCTTTGCCCCTATCCGCCGTATCGCCCCCGCGGCCTCCCGTACACCCATGTGTGACGTGTGTCCCCGCAGCCGCAGGCAGTCTATCACCAGCACAGTCTTGGCGCCACCCGACTCGATAACCCCCCATGCTTCCTCGGGTATCACTGACACATCAGACATGTACACGATCGCGTCCTGTACAACAAATCCGAAACAGAGGTACGGTCGGATCCCCCTGCTAGTCTTGTCGTGGCCCGTAGAGGAGCCCCCCATATTTGGTGTCAGCGGCTCAGTACCAGTCTGTCCCGCAGCCGGAGGGGTCGCGAACAGCCGTCCATGATGTACTTGACATCCAAATCAATATTCTTCGTGTGTGCCCCACCTTTCTCTTCTTACCTAAAAATGGTGTGACTTGTAGGCCTGTATCCTTGATCTCGACCGGAACCTTGTCCTCTATGATATGCCACTTGAAATCTGGTACCTGTCCGTCATATCCGTCAAGTCAGTGCTCCATACACCCCAGATCTCTTCAACGCACGTCGCCCCCTCCTGACGCGTATTCCTTCATCACTAGATACGGAAACATCCTTTGGATTTCCCCGAATGTTTCGCAAGAAACATAGACATCTATATGTTCCTGTATTGCACCTCCCAGGGTCCATCCTGTTCAACATTTGTCCACCTCAAGAGGTCCAACAGTATCATGTATCGAGACGGTACTTACCCCGCAGATCATCTAATCCGTTGATCGCTGAATCAACGTTCGACGTTCATCACCATCCTTTGGCATCTCGTTCTTTGGTTTGGACCCACCATCAGCGTGTGCGTGAGTAATCAACACACCGTCAATCTCTCGTAATCCATACTTCGGGAACCATTCTACCGCGGCAGCCTGAAAGTTCTTGCCTACGTCAATCACCAGCGTCCTTTTCAAACGTTCAGATCGTCATTCACTAGACAGTCCGCGCAACAAAGCACACTTACGTTGTCTTCTTGTTCTTGCACCCAGTCACTCGAACGACAGCTGATGTATTCCGTCTGATGTTCTTCTTTCCCTCTGGTATGAGTGTCGAGTGGCAAGTTCTACAGCGTTCTCTACTCGGTGGTGCCGTCAAGCAATTCAAGTTCGGTACCGAGGATGATGTGCCTGTCCCAAGGAATATGAGCTCAATGTTTGGATTGATATCGCCCGTGGTTGCCACCGATGGAGAGATTGACTCTTCATCTGCGTTGCAAATATCTTTGTTGGCGTGGGAGGTTTGAGCGGTCACTGGCAAGCCATCTACAAATTCAGCGGAGGTCCGAGTCATGCCCAGTGTCGGCTTTGAGTCTGAATCGACCGCCGAGTCCAAGTTTCTAATGGCAGTCTTATCGGACATAGTAGGACAAAGCGTTAGCGCCCTGGCTTGGGTCAGAAATCAATTTAACGTTTTTAATGGTTACGTAATAATCAATTGACTCGCAGCTGGGAACGACTTGAAGGGGACGAACTCAGGACGGACTAGTATTCAGGCCTCAGCTTCTGTAACAAACGTGTCTATTCAACCACCAGATCGACTTGAACACATTCCCTACAATCAGAATGCATATGCAAATACAAACAAGGTGTGGTGGAGCAAGACAACTCGAGAGCCATCATGCCTCATTTCGTGAATACTGCAATGCATCAGACTTGGAACAACAGAAATGTGTCCCAGAGAATACTTACTGGACACTACATCTTCGTCTTGTACTTGGTGATTCAAACTAACCTTTTGCCCATGCGGCGCAAATTTTGATGACCGCCCCTAGACATATATAAGGAGTAAACATGTGAATCAGCCATAGGGGAATATTATCGGATCGTCCGTACCCTAAATTACAGTTCGATTAATTGTCAACGATTCGGAGGGGTAGGTAAACTTACCAAACAAGGCCGTATCGGAAATTTGTGGCAAGCGATTTATGAATGCCCAGACAAACATCCTACAGTGTCATATTAAAGGAGAGGAAGCGTCACATCTCTCCTGATCGATACCGAGATGAAGTAGTAATGCCCACCTCAATCGTAGCGCCTTTTCGCAGGCACACAGGGTCCGACAAGTCAGGACGTTCCCCACGTTTCTTCGTATAAACTTTGACAAGGCCGAGACTGTCCCATACACGCTCAATTAAATAGTCCAGACTGCCCTTGAGTTGAAAGACATTCGAAGAAATCGAGCTGGCTACGTACTTCAAGTCCAGCTCACAACTGATAACGACCGTATTCTCCGTTCGGGCAAGCTTGTCTACCTGCCTTGGAATGTAAATGTGATCATTGCTCCGGGAAAAATGGTCTTCCTACGAGTTCCAAGCTGATTGCGTCCACCTTGTTGTAAACATCTGGAGCAGTCAATGAAGAAGGAACTGGACTACTTCCGTGAGATACTCACAGAGACATGGGATATATTTACGGGTACCTGAAGCAGCTTAGGCAGCTCTTTAGATTGGCTGCCCAGTTGGCTTACCGATCAACACATCTATGAATTCATCCGTCGTGATCTAGAAGATCGATGGCTCAAACGTGGGCACCAAAAATACGTTGGATATGGAACCTTACGTCCTCTCGGATCATGACATCACAGTTGTGCAGCTTGTCTGGAGACAATGAGCTACAGTCTGATATCATGTGTCCGGAACATACAACTTGCAAGGATTGTCCGTATAGTTTTGTCGTCGGTTTTGGACAACTTCACGGTTGTGTTAAGCTTGGGAAGAAAGTAAGAGCGCGTCATTGGAGACGCGAATGCACAGTACCGTTATCTGTCCCACAGTCATGAGTTTCAGTTATTGTATAATGGTAGAATGCATAACGGTTCACTCCACCAGTAGTTTTGCGTTTGAATACAACATCAGGTTTCCGCTTGTTCAGCCTGATACCTACTGCATCAAGCTCGATTTCTAAAAGGCGCTTCTGTTCCTCAGACTTTGTAGCATCAAGCATGATAAGTATGAGGTCAGCGGTCTTCGCAGCTGGTTCGACATAAGGTGCTGTATCATGTTGCTAAAAGTCAATGCTCACTTGCAACTACTTGTCGGCCCCGGCCCCGGCCTTTCGCCAATAAGGACGTGAAAGAGGAAAAAATTGTTCTCTTACCTTGGCTGGCACCTTCTACAATTCCTGGAAGATCGAGAAGTTGGATGCGGGCACCCTGATACTCAATCACGCCAGGAATGGCAGTGAGGGTAGTAAACTCATAGGCTGCGGTTTCCGAAGCTGTGTGTGTGCATTTGCTGAGAAGCGTTGACTATGTCGGCTTATTTAAGACCAACAAAACTCGAAAATGTTAGCTGAAGAACGAGCCTTTCCGACGGACGGGAAGCCAATGAGTGCGACGCGCGCATCGCCAGATTTTTGGACATCGAAACCTATACCTGCGGGACCAGACTTCGAGGCAGGTTCGAGGAGCTGAGCGCGATAGCGCGCAAGCTTTGCTTTGAGCAGACCAAGGTGGTATTCTGTCGCCTAGCAGAAAGGCGTCAGAGTAACTAACAAAGTCTTACTGACGCAGAACCTTGTTCTTCTGGGCTGTTTGGTGGGACCAATGAATTTCAGACTGGCAGCACAACGAGCGAGGGACCTACTTCTCGCCATCTCCTCTTAATAATTCGGTCGCGATCACTAGACATGCTTCAACTTGCAAGGTGGTGGGCACATACCCTCGATCTCCTTGATCTGAACAAATAAAATCGTGAAATTTGGATATCAATGTGTGTGAAGTGGCAGACCTTTTCTACGATACCCATGATGGCTGCGATAACCTGCAACTTATGCAGGCTGTCTCGGAGGTTGGTCGGAAGACACACTGGCACGTGATCCTTATTTTGACTGCAACACGGAGTGACAAAGACTTGAAGATGGCCAGTATCCGACGAGGAATGTCGCATCAGCCGTCGCTGTTCTCGCTCGAGGAGCAGGACTCCAACGACGGTGATGAACCCGACTGGGAGCCTCCTCCAATCTCGAGACCGCATTCCTCTACGCCATCATTACTCTCCTCTTCTATAAATACCTCCTTGCGTAGCAGAGGCAAGGGCCGTCAGTCAAGGAGTACCTTTTCTTCAGGATCAGCATCCAACACAATATCTACAAGCTATAACCCTTCACACAACCCCCCAAAGTACTCTGACATTTACTCCCAATTTGTTAAGCGCTACAGGTCCGAGCCAGGCCTCGACGACGATCCAAGGAATGATCCAGACTCGAACTATTTTCAGAGGGGACTGGGTCAACTCATAGACGCAGGTGATAGTGACGATGAAGACCTCAACCGTTTAGGTCTTGTTGGTGGAGACGCATTTGAACGTTTCTCCGCTCTCATGCTGGAGTCTGATCCAGTCGAGCCTACTACGGTAGAGGATCGCCAACGTTTGGAATGGCAGACTATGCTCGCTTCTGTCCTTGATGGTGATGTGCTCAGATCCGAGAAAACTCGCATTGCCGTTGCACTCGAGTCATCCGGTGAAGAACACAACAATATCCACAGCAATATCTGGTTCGGATTGCGCGCCAAGTTCTCAGGAAGAAAGGAGACGGATGAGCGTAGGCACATCGAAGAAAGGAGAATGCGCATTGTAGATCCCGTCATAGAGGAGATAAATTCTTTCAAGCTTAAAGACGAAGAACGCGATCCAACCATAGCTTTGCAGCAGGTCAACACTCTGCTCTGTAGACTTGAGGCAGCTCAGTCCCTTTACCCAACTCTTAAAGCTTTCTATGCAGACAAAGTTGCTGCATCAGAGCGACAATTTCAGGCCCGTTGCGACACTCTTAATACGTGGTCAACTATCCTCATGTCCTTGCGTCGTCACATCGCCCTTCTGCAAAGATGGACAGGGAGCGAGTCACTCGATGTGACGAAACCGACTGCTAGCATCGACGTCTACCCTCGTCTCCAAGCCAACGGCTCCTCTAAACAAACGCAGGACTGCAGTACGTTCATTGAACGTGTCCTCAAAGAAGATTCCATCCAGAAAACCTTTGAAAAGGGCTTCCTGACTACCGTACACACTTTCATTGGCACTGCTCGTGATGCCCAAGTCAATCTTTCTTCCTTCTTCGATGAGATGAACCTCCCTACCTTCGAAACTGAACTGGTGCCTCTCATCTCATTCCCTACAAAACTTGCTCAGGCCTGTTTACGTGTGCGCCTCGACTATGTTCAGAAGCTCAAGGATCCCGAAGTCCTTATCATCGACCAGGTCACGGAAGATGTAAAGATTAGTCTAGGGTTAGCTTGTACCCTCAAGAGGCAGTACGAGGCATTTCTTGCACCCGATCCCGGGGGGAAGTGGAACTTGCCCAGGTGCATCGGCGAAGATTACGATACTACTATTCTTGAGGCCTTGTCAATATTTTTCAGGCTTATTCACTGGAAGCTTAAGAGCGGTGTCAAAGGCATTTATTTCAAGGAGACAGATGTCATTGATTCGCAGTGGGCGACATTCAACGATGTCAGCATGACTGTCATTGGAGCTTCCGCTGTGGTAGCCGAGCAGGTCTGGTGCGTGTTACGGCCTTTATTGAAATTTTGGGCCCGACTGATTTCTTATAGTTCGCTGACTAATCGACTGATGGTTCGAGTTGCAAATTACTTCGAGACTCAAGTTCGCCTCCCTTCCTCCGCCAACGGACAGATACATAAAGCTTCCAGTCTAGTTCTTCAGGGCGATGTCATTGCTAGCACTGGCCACATGACCGACGAACAGAAGGTCCATTGGTATGGCAAGATATTAGACAATGTCCGGCTACGATATCGTAAACTTCAACGTTTTGCGAGGTTCGTGTGTCTGCCACCTTCAAGATCATTTTAATCCTGTGACTACAGAGCACTTACGCAAAGGATAAGCAACTCGGCGGAATACAACCTTGAAAACGTTCCTCTTGAGCAGTTCATAGCTGTTTTAGTCGCAACAGATCACTTTCTCGTCTACACCCAAACTTACGAAGAAGACGGTACTTATATAATAGCCTCAAGTGCACTCCGAGATCGCCCCGAGGTGATTCGCCGCATCCTTCTTGAATCTTTCCAGGTCAACGAGGTTATCAGCGACGAGGGTTTACCACATCCCATTCTCGACAATGTTGCAGAGTATGCGGACAGCGACGAGAATGAAGGGGCAGAATACATTTTACTGCTGTCTCCTCGCAACCTATTCATTTGGAATGGGCTGGTTCTCATGCTAGAGCTGCCAAGAATAGAACTCGATATGAAGGACAATCGGGTGAGGCTGGTTGCAGACGGGACAATGCGCCGACTGGCGTTGGCGAAGCAGCAATTCGCCGACATCTTTATCCCCGCTGATGAAGATGAGGAGCCACTCGAGGCTACTCTGACTCCCCCACCTTGTATGGTCGAGCAACAGGCACACATTCCAGCCGTTAATCGTGAATTGCGCAAGATTTCCCGTGCAACTAACAAACTCGCTGAATCTATCGTTGATTCGGTCCATTACGTACGTAATTCTCTGCGAAATGCTGCACGACACCAGGAGTTGCTGGAGAACTGGTACTTGTTCGCATCTGAACATGGCCAACATGCACAGAAACATATGGATCGCTCTACACAGACCAAGTTCAACCGTTCGCTCATCCGACTTGCAATCTCTTGGGTTTCTTTCATTTGCGATGACTGCGATCCTACCGACCGTAGGACCTTCAAGTGGGCCGTTAATGCGCTGGAGTTCACGCTACATCGTACGAGGAGGAGCAATATTCTCCATATGTCAAGTGATCAATTTGAAATGCTTCGACAGAAAGTAGCAAGTTGTATGACATTGTTAATCAGCCATTTTGACATTTTAGGTGCCCGGTCGACTCTGGAGGCACGCAAAGAGAAGGAGCGACAAGAGGAGTTACTTCGCGAACAAGCATCTATCGCCACGGAGGATGACTCACTCCTCCAACGTTCGCAGTCCCCCATCAATGACGAGTATATTATCTCCTCCGGTGCTTACGCATATACAGCGGCTCCGGTTCGCGTTTTCTGGGAAAGAGCTTCCAAGGCGCTTGAGAGTCTCGAAATGGAACGCGAGCAGACGGGTTCAGATAACCGTTTGATTGGACGCGTGCTCGACGATGAAAAGTTGGAGGATCGATCACTAGTTTTTCTTGCTTCTTCCAGCTCAAACATCTCCGTCCGTTGGCAGCAGCGGCGTTTCATTGGTGCTGGAGCATTCGGCTCTGTCTATCTTGCTGTCAACCTCGATTCGGGATCCCTCATGGCTGTTAAGGAGATCAAGTCCCAGGAACTATCTGGGCTACCCAATTTATACTCTCAGATCAAAGATGAGCTCAACATCATGGAGATGCTGCACCATCCGAACGTCGTCGAGTACTACGGCATTGAGGTACATCGGGACAAGGTATACATTTTCGAAGAGTACTGCCAAGGAGGAAGCCTGGCAGCGTTACTGGAGCATGGGCGGATCGAGGATGAAAGTATCATCCAGCTGTACACCATGCAGATGCTGGAGGGCCTTGCATACCTTCATTCGAAAGGTATCGTCCACCGTGACATCAAACCCGATAGTGTGTCGTTTCACCCACGATAGCCAATTCCCATGGCTCACTCACTTCTCAGATATCCTCCTCGATCACAGAGGAGTTATTAAATATGTTGACTTTGGAGCGTCAAAAATCCTTGCTAAAAACCGCACGATGCAAAGATCCCGCCGTGGTTCAGACATGGCTAATCTTGCAAAAGCCGGTGGACTCGGGATGAACAGCCTGACGGGTACGCCAATGTATATGTCTCCCGAGGTCATCAAAAGTGATAGAGGAGGTCGCCATGGGGCGATGGACGTGTGGTCCTTGGGCTGCGTTGTGCTTGAGTTTGCCACGGGTAAGAAGCCATGGAGTAACTTGGATAACGAATGGTACGTTCTATCCCACTGATCTTCGTCCGATGCATTTTTCTTATGACATATCTCAAGGGCAATTATGTTTCACATTGGGGTCGCTACTCAACACCCTCCTCTTCCAGAACCGGGGCAACTCAGCGATCTCGGAATCAGCTTCATCAAACAATGCCTCACTATCGATCCAGTTCTACGTCCCACAGCAGTTGAACTCTTGGATCATCCCTGGATGCTCCAATTTGGCGAGACCCTCTTGGGCATCGGTGACGGTGAACTCACGCCTACTCCACCTGTTGAAATACCCCACGATGAAATATGCGACATTGCGTCGACTGCGAAGCCAACTCCTACCGCTCAAGAGAGTAAGATTGAAGCTATCCAGATACCCTCACCGATGTCGTTCTCTACTGGAGTCCCAACCCCCGATAGTGATTGAGGATATCCCTTGTATTTGTCTTTTTGGTTTGGACCTTTTCCTCGAGTTTTCATCATACCTTGTAGCTAACGCAAATCCACTGCTCACCGCATCATGTAACCTAGCTTGCACTGCTTAACGCTTAGTCTTGAATGTACGCGAATGATTTTCCGGGGTGAGAAACATACTCGAGAGTGGTAAGTAACCGCAGGGCTATACATGCCACACATAAAATAGATCAATATAACTACTCAACAATCCAGTGCTTAGAGTTGGTACGTTCACTACTACAACTCATCGAAGTGTCAATACTGCTCTGTGATAGTTCTTGGTGAACGGGGGTCCATGCTCGCTCAGATGGGGTGCGAGTTATTGCTGGAGATGGCTGTTGGAGGGACGATTGACCAACCAATATCATAGGTTGCGCAAATTGCAGCGTAGCATTCTGGGAGGACGTTGGTGGTGGAAGTACTTGTATCCTTGATGAACCAATGGGAATAGGAAAGGTTGGTTCCTTATTTGAAGGGAAAGCCATCTTTTCTGGGTCGCCAACGATGACCGGGTCAAAACCTTCTTCAATGGGTTCCTGCGCCTTTACTGTGGTGTATAACATAAGAAGAGGGCAAGTTACGAAAATTGGCCACGAACAATAGTTAAGCAATCCTTTACCAAAGTTCAAACGGCATATAATGCCCAGCATGAACGAGAGTACTGTGAGGAAAACTGAGGCCGTCGTCATTACTCCAAAGAACGCCCAAGTCATGTATGTCCAGCGGAAGGTCGTGGAATCAAACATGGCACCCCAGCCAGCGAGGTAACCCAAACACATGAAGAGGAAGATGAGTGTTTCTGCTTTTCGTTCTCGCCTCACCGAATACCAACCCTGCGGATTTGTTTAACACAAAGCGTAATTGCAACATTCAACTCTCACGAAGGCAAGCCAAAGGGGAAGTAGCTATAGCAGGACTGTAAGTCAGAGACCAGTCAATAAAATGCTTTCAAGCACTCACAATGAGGGTGACGGTTAGACAAGGTCGATACAGTGGTGAGCTTGCTAAACGACCGATGGCCCCGTTCCAAAGCTGATCAAGCCACAACGCTATCGAAGTCACGATGAAAAATAGGGAGAGTTGAATGACGATCGACAATATCAGCACAATTTTGTAAATGCGGCTAATGGTAAGAGATGGGCCGACACGCTTGAACGTTTGCCAACCAAATAACTATGGTTCGTAGAGATGCCTCTCAAGCAGCTCAGACAAGACGAGAAGAAACGAACCTTTGTCAGTTTCCAAGATAGAAAAGCAGAGACTAACAAAGCTACAGCATTCAGTGCCAAGCTTGTGATTTCAGCAGCTGAACGAGACTGCCAGTAGTTTGGGAGGAGGTTGATGGGGTGACAGGCTCCATTTGTCGTCACCTTCGCGAAATTACTGTGAAAATGGAAAGTGTTAAATATCTGGAATCCTGCCCATCCATTAGCCACTAGATGGGTCAAGAGGGTCGCTATACTGATTGTAGTCTTAGGTTCTGACAAGACATTTATCTGATGTGGTCCTTACATGTGCGGAACTGATTCGTTTAGAATCTACAAAAAATCAGACCGTGTGCATTTCTGCAACTAAATCGATACTGACAGCAACAATTGACATCCCCAACACCCAGATCTGGAACATGATAAAAGTGAGGTCTTCCCTCTTAGTATTTCGAAGGCTAGAAACATCTTTTTAAGAACCAGTTTTGGCGAACCTGTTCGTACGTACACCTGGGTAGGCCAACCCAGAGCCCATAAGCACTCTCCTTCAAGGATGACACCCTGTTCATTCCATCCAAGACCGTCGACGACAACTTGCATCGTGCGGTTGATCTCGGAGAGAGCATAGGACGCTCCCGGGAAAGTACGCTACGGTCATGGATAAATCAGTATTGCTGTGGATACGACGTGAGAACTGACTTTGACAACTACGTTTTCATTTGATACCCGGTCGTCCTGATTGGACCTATTTTCTGCTTCAGCTGCTGTTGGAGTAAACCTCGAGCTACGGTGGAAATACGTGGAAGGTTGCGCACTGGTCGTGTAGCTGGGAGCGGTGCCATTGGTCTTCGTCCAGGGCGATGGATCCGCCGTTGTATTTTCTGATGGAGTCATCACGATAGGCGTTTGCACGAAAGTATTGTTCCCGAGTATTCCATCCCATATCACCTGGCAAAAGCTAGTATCCAATGATGAGGGTGCATGATCACAAAGTCGGAGGTCATTTCCAAAGACATAAAACGCATGCGATTTCGTGGCATTGCCTTGCTTTGTGATGGAAGCCAAGAAATCAGCTGCTTGGACATTGAGATGGAGAGCTTGCGCTTGGAAAATCACTTGGACGACGCAGTGCAATACAGAGAAGGTAAAATAAATGGTCGTAGTCCTGGTGAGTGTTATTCGATCCCACTACAGAGACGAGTCGGGACGTTGTGAGCACAAGTTTCAATATTGATGAAGGCTCCACTCACAAACAACTTTATTTTGGCGGGCAAAGGAACGATTTCCCAGAAATCCTTGACGCGCATGGTGGACGATGTGGGGCAGGTCGGGGAAGTCGGACTATACCACTGAATGCAGTTTGTCCCTACAAATGAATGACAGTGCCACCAGGGCAGACAGTTAGACGTGAATTCGATGAAAAGCGAGTGGGGATAGGACAGTCTGCTAGACCGGTCCTGCCGTGCTGCAGAGTCAAGAAGAAAGGAGACGCTGAGGGATCACATCCTAAACATGATACATACCATAACCTGGTAAGGTCGAGTTGTCATGGCAAGTCGTACCGTGCGCCAGAGGGGATACCGCGTGGACATGTCATCGGATGGCAGATCCTCCGAGAATTGCAAGGTCATGATGCAGTTCCAGACTTCCAGTTCGAGTCTCAGCCTGAGCGCGGTCGTTCCAAGTCCTATCTGATCTTCCTATTCGAGACTTGGTACTGGCAACGGTGCCTCAAGTTGATCATGAGGATCTCGATCCAATGGATGATTTACCAGTACGGTTACGGTACTAGCACCGTGAGTCGCTAGCGACAAGTCTGTACAGTGTGCGGTCGGACCTTGGCAGTCGGCGGTAACTTGACTGAACTTGAGGCCAGGCTTCAAGTTGAAGGCTTGAAGCTCCACGCTCAGGCTACTAGTACTAGTACTAGTAGTTGCTAAGGTTACTACCTGGAACCAACCTTGGAACGTATGGGAACGAGACCAACTTGGACACTCGGACAGCTCGGACGTTCCGAGTCGGAAAATTCAATCCCTAGGCATCCTCGTACAGTTAAATTGGTCATAATATATGACGTCAAAATATATTCGCCCATAATGTTTTGGCTTTTGGTGGCATGTACTAGTACTATACATGACCAAATTCATTATAGCATTGTACTGTACTACAACTTGAACCCGGCCCGAGCGTTTCCACTGAGATCCAAGTCGTCGCCAGCGTTGGAGCGTCTAACGGTGCTACAAACAATTTCCACATAATAATGATACTAATAACTTGAAGGTGAATAACTACTGTCTCAAGCGAAAGTCGTCAAATTTGGTACCAACGATGATTCTTTGCGATGAACCAGAAAATCGTCTCTTCATCGTTGAGCGTCTTGAGCCATCCAGGCAAACTTTGAATGGGTGCCATGCATTCCTCCACTCGACACTCCAGAACATCCTCTTCCTCTAGCGATGTAAGAATGTCGATGACCTCCTGTCTATCGTACACTGCCCTCAGACGCCATCGCAGCTCAGCCTAAGGTCGCGTGTTAAATGGAAGGGATGATATGTATTGGTCGCGCTCACCTGACTGATACCAGGGTGCAGGAAGATAAAGCCAACTACGGCTTGCTGTGCTGCTCCCCATGGACCGTCCAGTCTGTACCCGCGGAGATCAAGCCACCTCCGAGGGCTGATGAGCACCAGAGGTTCATCAGACACAACCACGCTCCAGGCACTACAGTAGTCTCCTGCCACTACAATTGGGACGTTGAAGTATGTCCAAAACAATATAGGAGGAGATGTCAGCGTCATCCTATGAACAAGCCAAAGAATGTGTCGTTCCAGTCCAGCCTCCAAACCCTACAGTGCTTAGTCGACGCAACTTGGAAAAGTCAACAACGTACCACGCATACCGCTTTGCTGAGGCCAGCCTCCCTCCGGCTGCGCACATCGTCAATGATCCGACGGGCAAGGCCACGATCTGAATCAATGAGGCCGGATGCAAATGCTTCAAAAGCTGCGTTAATACACGCGGAACAGTTTATGAGCCCAATTTCTGTTTTGAGGGTACACGCGGCTTCCTTCCCGTCAACACTTATCCCATGGCTCTCTTGTCCGAATGTCTTGGAATCCGGTTCCGAGATGGGACTCTCGTAGCCCTGATTCTGGTGCTCGCCAGGGTCTGCGACGGACGTACGGAAAAACCGCAATCGTATATCGGTTTCAATGTCCTCGTCATCTGTTTCGGTTAATAACTGGCCACCTGATGCGAATAAAACCGCATTACCTGCCTTCTTACTATTCCAATCAATTTTTTGCCTGGCAGCTTGTGAATGAGACAAGTCTGCGGTAAAATTCACCTAAATCTGCGTTCAAGTTCTGGTGGTAGCATGGTGGAGTACCACTTACCTGGTCTTCAGAAACAAGCAGCAGCAGCGCAGCGACATCACCTTCAGAGGATATAAGGGGCCATTCCATTTCGTCCACCACCCTTTCCACAACTACCTCTTCCAGCGAAATCGCATCCTGAAACAAGTCCCGAGGAAAAGCCCCCCCAATGCTGTTGAGATTGCTATATAACCATTTGTCCACGGCTTGTCCGGATGGATGAAATATTACCACATACACATCTGACACCTTGAGCATCCTGCCTGGCTTCGGTTTCTTCGGGTCTCGTACAAGTTTGGAGAGCACGCCTTGATGCAGGAGGCTAGACGTTGCAACGGAAACAGGTTGATCCCCGACGCTATGGAGTAGGCGGGCAGCGGTATCTGGATCGTAGAGGTCGCCGGGCGTACCGAAGACCATCTATAAATGTATAAGTGTTTGTATAAACGATGACAGTGAAGATACCTTCAACGCCTCTTCCGCAAGTTGTACCTTCTCGTCCCTCGCACCATTGCGCATGCAATCCAATTCCTTCGTAAAGGCTTGGCTGCGAAACTGTTTCTCTCTCCCTTCTTCAACCGTCGTGCTCCACATATAATCCCATGGAGGTGCAGATATAGCATCCTCTTTAACCTCGTACAATCTGTAGAGCTCTTCGACAGAAGTGACCAGTTTACTCGGTGTCTCACGTTCCATGAACCCGACTCGCCTAGTTGTCGTTGAGTTTTGTTAGAAATAGAAACTTTGATACTCACAAAGCATTCTTATCCACATGATTCCGCAGGAATTCAACATGTTTTATCAAATTGAAGTTGGAAGGACTGCCGGGATCCTCGTCGGGAAGGTGGGTCGTCCCTCGGTATTGCAACCAGACAGTATGCCACTGATCCTCCAAGCGTCTCATATACAAATCCTCAGCGGAGTTGTCTCTAAGGTGCGTGATGCGCTGCCTGACTGAGTTCCTTGGTACCGCCGGAAATACTTGATCAAGTGCGGAGAGGTCAAGCTTGGAGTGCCAGCACCGCGCTCGAATAATAGCAGAAGCATCACGCGCTAGCTCATCAAACTCTCGGGTCCAATGGAACCTCGGCCGTCTCGATGCTAAATTGAATCGTTTACCAGCGTGTATGAAACGACGGTCCGAAATCATGTACCTTCGCTCTCCTCCTTTGCTTTCCCCTTTTTTACGCTGATGGTTTGTGTAATAGGTGGACCTTGTTGGTCAATCAAGGACTCAATTGGCTTCTCTGGAGGATTGAGCACCACAGGAGGTGGACCAGCAGGACCGCCGTGCATTCCAAGATCCGAGTTGGCCATTGACTGTAATGTGATCTTCTCCGATACAAGCCTTGTCTCCTTGATGGCCCCTTGAATCTCGGTCTCCCAACGTAACTGGTCCTTCGTGGTTGACGACTGCATAAAACGACCTCGCACTGCACGGATACGAACAGCCAATGTGCCTTTTATAGGGTCCGGATGAATCCTGTACAGGAGACCATCCCAGTCCTGCTCTCTCTGTGCGCGCGTTTCCTCTGCTTTTTTACGCAGAGCTAACTTCGCTTCAGTACTCTTTGCTTCCTTTGCTTTCCGGCGCCGTTTGACTTTCTGTCGCCTTCTCTCCGGACCACGTGAGTTTTTTTCTTCTTCGGAAACTGATAAATGGCCCGGGCATGTAACATGGCCTGGAGCACTTGAGATCGGCTCTGACCGTGCATCCTCATCTTTAGCCGATCCCGTGGTCGCTGAAGAAACATTCTGGCTAAGTTGGTGAAGGAAAGCATTCACCTTCTCCTGGGAAGTATCGAGAAGATAGACCAAGCAAGCGGGTCTGCTGATACCAGATGGAATTGCGAGAGAAGTCTTGAGCATCTTGATTCGACCGCGATTTTCCAAGCTCGTCAGCGTCGATTCTGCAGTACGTTTATCGAGACGAGTCCCAGCTGGTGCACTAGTCGGCTCTTTGGCCTGTGACATTGTATCGAGGAGTGCCGTATGCGCATCAAAAATGTCTTTGGAGTGCATGTTTACAATTCCCCCCATGCTTTCGATGACCTTTAAGAGCTCGTTTTCCCGTCGTAGAGATGAGATATTGATGCTTGATCGTGATTTCCCACCACTGTTAACCCGGTTTCGTTTCGACGGTCGTGAGGATGGAGGAGCGGCTTCTTCATGTTTCTCGCCAGCAATCACATGACGACTCGGAGTTTGTAAAAACTCTTGCCCAGCTGTCTGCATATGTTTGAGTTACTACCGGCACCGGGCCAGGACTAAGGGCAACACTCACAGTCAATTCTGCTTGCGGAACTGGTTCCAGTGAGTTACATTCCAAGCCGGCCCTTTGCAACATCTGATGGCCGCTGGGCCTTGTTGTATCACCACCTGCTGGCTTAATAATCGAATGATGATGCATATTGGGGGCGAACGTTTCGACACGTTTTGAAGGACAGTGAGTTGACTCGTTGTTGGCTCCTTCAAGTTTGCCATCCTTGGTAAAGGCGGTCTTGCGAGGCCTTCCGCGTTTCTTCGGTATGGTTGTGGAAGCACCCGTGGATCCAAGGTTTTTACGCGGGCGACCTCGCTTCGGCCTAGGAAGGGGCTCACTCTCCTCTCCGTCGCTGGCTTCCTCATCTCTCTTACGCTTCTTGCCTTTTGTAGCTGCGGCATCCTTGAGCGAGTCTTGGTACGAATGGAGCATTCTTGTGGTCGTATAGAAGTGTTTGGGTTCAAATGCGGAAAAATCACCAACTCGCGACAGGTCGACATCGATGATAGAGGCAGCCTGTAGTTGTTCGCTCACCAATACGCATTTATACGCAGCGAGAGTGAAATATCGATGACGTCTCTCCCTACCATAGGTCTCCATGAGATCTACAGTACCTAAGTCACTAAGATGAGCAGGTGGTCTGCTGTTAGATGCCCGCGTGAGTAATAGTTCGATCGTGCGCTTGTCGAAATTATCGAGAGCGACGCATATTTCCTAAAACAATAAGTGTTAGATCAAATATTCATCAAGGAGCCTTCCTGATTACGTTAAGAGTTAGGCCTGATGGTCCTGCGTCTTCAAGCATATTTGACACTTGCTTGTAAATCGTAAGATTGGTTTTGACTTCATTATGACCTGCCGCAGTTCTGGTTTACTACCAACGTTAGTAACGGGCTTGGTGTGACGAACCTAGCGTGTCATCAGCAAGGCTTGGTTCTTTTTCGTCTTCCTCCATGTCCTGTCCCACAATTACGGAGCCCTCTGGAAGCTGGTTGTCTGGCGTCACAAGCCGTACGCATTTGATGGTGCGATCCAATGCTTTGCTGCTTGGAACCAGGACACGTTCAATGACGCCTTGCTGAATCAATTCACGCAACCTGGTGCGGAAAAAGCGCCGGTCCGTCTTGGTTGGATGTACGAAACCCTGAATTTTGATGAAAAAAGAGCGCCAAATTAGTATGAACGGATTACTTACGATCGTCATGAGCAAGTTATTGGACCGATGTATGTGATTTCTTGAAGCTTTGAGCAGCTTGGTGATCCTATTCTTAACAAGCGGGAGACTAGAGAGATGCCTAGAGTCGATCGGATCAAAGAGAATTTGTGATAAACCATCTTGGTCAGTAGCATCCTCGGCGAGGTCGCACGGCTTGGCACAGTCACCAGCAGTGATAACTTCTCCATCTCGAGCTTCCTCCTGGATCTGCTGCCAGAGCGGACTTCTTTCGACGAAGTATCGGTGGATACACGTATGGTTCCCGACACCTCCTCGGCGTGCTTTGATGCTATCAAAATATCGTCAAGGATACGACCAAACCAATAGAACAGGGGTATGCGTACACGAGACTGAGCTCGACCAGTTGTTTAATAAGATAAAAGCAGGTCTTTTGGTCATATCCAGTCTTTCGGCCAAGTTCAACAGTTGTGATGCCGTCCTCTCGCCCCCGCGTAATTAGCTGAAGGGCACTGTAAACCATGGGGCTGAGCTTTGAGGGCTACGATAGAATTAGACCCGTTTTATACCCGCACTCGGCATGCATACGTACTCTGATGTGGGAACCCGTGATTGCAGCAAAGGATGTCTCTGAGTCAACTGCTATGCGTAGATTGTCGCCATATTCGCGCAGTAAATCTTCCAAGTGCCTATTTGGAGCATCCTCGACGAGTGCCAAAGAAGGGGGAATGGATTCAGTGATTTGTTCGCCCTTTTCCGCAGCTTTGCGCTTTGCACTGGTCTGGGGCGCAATGCATACTTCTGAGATCAAACCAGGGGGCGGGGTGCCAACCCGGACTGATGGCTGTTGTACGATGACTGACCATACGAACGCACAGAATGCATCATCGACGAGTTGGGAGTGGCCATCTTGGGAAGCGTAGAAGCCAACGACAAAGTCTTTCAGACGGGAGACGTTGCAACCTATTGACGATGGGGGCATGGGAGGGGGTTAAACCGAAGAGCTGTAGCTTACCGAGGTCTCCATCGAATGCGAGCTCGCGTAGACAATGATGGACGAGCTCGTCCATGACTTATAATTGCGATAAGATTAGCCTGAGCTTGCTAGCGGGTGCCGGCGAGCAAATGTGTGACATGACGTGACCCGTGACAAGATCACTTACTCGGGTACTCAAGTTTATCTTAATTACGAGTAGTGCGGCCAAGATGGTACGTTTATTCTTTACACTTTGTGCCATCTCACTCCTTTCCAGACAGTTTGCACAGATTGCGGCGGTGCTGTGATTGAATATGACACCGCTGCCGGCAACGGATTCTGTGTCAAGTGTGGAACGGTCGTGGAAGAAAATACCATCGTAGCAGAAGTCACCTTCGGTGAGACTTCTACTGGTGCAGCAATGGTTCAGGGGGCGTATGTTGGACAAGGATCAAGTAAGTCATCTCGTCCCGTTAACACTCCTATTTCAATCCTGGCCAGCCCACGCTCGTATGAGCGGTCCCTTCGGGAAGAGGGGAAGTGCCGAATCTCGTGAGCAGACCATTGCAAACGGTACGTGGCTATCAAATATGCCAAATATCACCCAGTGATACCTGAATAGCGAGTAGAAAGATTCAGAGCCTCGCCACAGCCCTCCACCTCTCTGAGGTAGTCTCACTTGCCGCAACACGTCTATATACCCTTGCTGTGGAACACAAGTTCACAAAAGGACGAAGAAGCGTCAACGTAGCTGCTGTTTGCCTATATGTTGCATGCAGACAGAAGGAGACGCGAAACTACATGCTCATCGACTTTTCCGACATTCTACAGGTGAATAGAACTTGGCATTTCAGATCTCGCTCATCATCCATATAGGTGAATGTATTCGAGCTCGGACACACGTACCTTCAGCTGGTCCAAACTCTTAACCTCAGGCTCCCTCTCGTGGACCCGTCACACTACATTTCCAGATTTGCTTCATTGCTCGAATTTGGCGAAGAGACACATAGAGTCGCCACTGATGCCGTCCGTCTGGTCCAACGCTTTGACAGGGACTGGGTCACCAAAGGACGTCGTCCGGCAGGTATATGCGGCGCAGCCCTTCTCCTTGCTGCTCGCATGAATAATTTCCGGAGGTCTGTGGAGGAGATTGTACAAGTCGTCAAGATTGCAGATACCACGTTAAAGAAGCGTCTTGAAGAATTCAAGAAGACTCCTAGTGGGGCGCTGACGTTGGCAGACTTCAGAACAGTGTGGCTGGATGAGGAGATGGACCCGCCTGCTTTTACAAAGGGAAGGGAACGTGAGGATTTGGGAAAGGAGCAAGCTGTGAATGAACCAAAAGAGGGTCGGACTAAGAAGCGGAGGGGAAGGCGGAAAAGAGTGGACAGTGCGTCGGAGGAAGGACCCGAGGCCGAAACCCCATATCAACAAGTTGCTCCTCCACCAGCGATTGATCCAGCACTTTTTAATCAGGGGATTCTTGTGGGGACAACAGAGCCCCCACCCCTATTCTTCCCCGAGGAGGATGAAGAAACTACCTACGCCCATATCGACCCCATCCTCAGGTCAGGTGCTGGGGGTACGACAACTCAATCGACGGTGGCCATCGAAGAATCTGTCGATCAGGCTCTTGCGAAGGAAGTAGCAACGTTCTTGCAGAATTCACAAGCCCTCATACTCACTGGGGCTCTCGATGAAGTTGAGGAACGGCGTCATGCACAGTTTGCTGAGGTCGATGAGCTCAAAGGCCTTGATGAAGAGGAGCTCGACCACTTTCTTCTATCCGAAGAGGAGATCAAAATTAAAGAACGTGTATGGGTAGAAATGAATCGCGAATATTTGGAGAATATTGCTGGTGTGTTTCCAACCTCCCCTGTTGGGATATATCGTTCAATGTCGCTCCTAGCAAAAGCAAGTCAACTTGAAGAAGGCACACGGCACCCAAAAAGTCGCAAGGTTCGTCTCTCTTTCACTCACGCCCATTTATATCTTTCTATCGTCTTGTGACACTACTCGCAGCGACGGAAAACTTTCACGAAACCCCGCGATGAGTCCACACCATCAGGAAGAACTGCTGCTGAATCAGTTCGCAACCTGCTCAAGAAAAATGCGAAATACAGCAAACGTATCAACTACGATGCACTGAAAAATCTCTTCGTAGATGGCGGCGATCAGAACATTGACCTTGATGAGAAAGACAACTTGTATTCAATGCCAGTGGATGATAAGACAGACGATGGGGTAATAGTGGAGGAGAGTGGCGGTGGTGTAGGAGAGCAGAAATCGATATCTCAGGATGCCGTTGCAGTTCACGATGAAGAGGAAGATGAGAGTGAGAAGGGTGATGAAGAAGATCACTATGTTGGCTGGGATGACGTGTATGAGCAAGAAGTATAAACCTTTGTAATACGTACAAGCCTAATTCATTCTATTGAATCTAGTACATCACTTGCGTGATTCCCGGTCCAAGAGGTCACTACATTACAATACGTAGGATAGTCATAAGTGAATGTCATTGCGACTTTTGACAGAACTAAGAGTCCCACTTCTATGAATGCTGCGGTGTGGGGTGTGAGTAAACTATTCTGAAGATAAATCAACATAACGGGAGGAGAGGATAAAGTTTATGGTGTTCCCGGGGAGAGCTGAGGTTGCTTTGATTCCCACATTGTCCGCAGTACGTCGGAAAACCCTGCCTTGCCCAGCTTCGCATTCTGCTCGAACCTCTGCGCGAGCCAACCCTCCAGTCTATCAGTCATGATCCGCCACATTGTCATGCGAGCTTGTATTTCCGCGGTTTGTGTGAACATCGTCTGATGAGACGATGTTGGACTATACTGTATCCGTTCGTAACAAGATGCAAATTGAGATAAAGAAAGGTTGACGGAGGTGATCGTGGCTCTTTGTGTCGTGGGATCTACGAATGATATTTCGCGCACGTACGCATCTTCCGACCCGCCAAACAACTAAGACGAATCAGACAAGTCCATTGTGAAGGGATTGACTTACTTTGACGATCCAAGTGGGCGCCTTTTGTTTACAACCCAGCACCCGTTCTGTCCGTATTATTCCGGTGGCCGGGTCGACCGAACGATCTATGACATCCACTGTTACGACGTGCGTGCAATGTGGATTTGGATATTTGTGCCATATTCCAATGACGACGTGAGACCAGGAGTGACTAGAAGGAGCGTTCACATCAGGGGTGCGGTAGTGAGCATTCATAAAATTTACGCACTCATATTTGAACGACTGGGAGAAGAAATGCATTGTGTGGAAGCGAGCAAAGAAGCGGGGAAAGGTGGTCGTGTGGAACAGGTGCAGCGGTTGACGACGAGCCGGAAGAAATTTGCACCTATCCCTTCCATCCGATTGGCTCGGAACAGCTCGGCAAGTTGCCACTTGATTTGGTAGTTTATTCTCGTGATAATAGTCATTACTAATAGATTATTACTACTACTGCGCCTTGTTGCTTTGTGGATCAGCTAGGAAGCGAAGTTCTGAGAGACGTGACTTGAGTTTCGGTCTGATGCGGGAGCGCATCAGAATTCAACATTCACATCCCAATAGCACAAAATCTGGACTTACACCTCCAAAAGTTTCGTCTGCAGTTGTTCCTTCTCTTCTTGGAGCGACAGTCGTTTGTCGGCATTCAGCTGCGTGCTGCAGGTATGGATCGGTAAACCAAAAACTAATTCAGCCACGAGGAACGCGACCTACAATACGTATCCACCTTGTCCATCAAATTGGAGGATGTTGGAATGATACTTCCACAAGGACGGCCGGTGAGAAACCGTCAGAAGTGTAATGCCCAGCGCGGTCGCACGCTCCATCATCTTTCCCTCCATATCTGGGGGAACGAGCGAGGTTGCCTCATCAAGAATAGCATACTATTCCGACATTCAGTCTCCGGAGGGATATTCAAAATGGAAAGACTTGCTTTGGGCTTGTGATAAAATAATCTCGCCCACGCGATCTTTTGCTGATCACCGCCGCTTAAAGCTTCCCTCCATTCACGGGCGACGTTCCACCCACCCTCGCGTTCCACAATACTATCCATACCCACCACGGCAAGAATAGCGAGTAGATGGGCATCCGAGATACCTCCTGAATTCCCATTAGCATTGGTTCGAAAAAAAAGTCATGCGAGGACTTACGAGCCTTCATTTGCTCCTCTGAATCTGGGTAAATAACCTGGTCACGGAATGTACCCAACGAGAGATAGGGCCGCTGAGGAATCAAAATAAAATCCGACGCTGGCGGCTTCCGCACGGTACCACCTAAATGCGCTAAGAAAGAGACCACACAAGGACAGTTTCAACACACCGTAAATAGGCCAAAGTCCACCGAGGATACGGAACAATGATGACTTTCCAGACCCTAATAAACTCCGCGGTCAGCGGCTTTCTGAAAATGGCAAGGTCCATTAACGTCCATTCACCATTCGGTCCAACAATGAGTAAGTGTTCCTACATCCTGTGTAGTCAATGGATCCATTCGACGAAAAGGTAATTACCCGTGGTTTCACATTGAATGTCAAGTTTTTGAGTAGCACGTCGCCATTAGGAGTCACGATCGGGACGTTTTCGAACTGGATGTCTTCGGCTTCAAAAACCTTGCCCCGGCCACCTATGGCTGCTAATCATGAGAGAGTGAAGCAACAAATTATTCGAGAGACGCACTCTCCTTGCTCTCCCCCTCCAAGGCACTAGCGACAAGATTTTTCTCGAATTTACCTTTTTGCACGTCCGACATCGTATCCAACAAGAGAAAAACACGCGCGGTATAACCTGAGAGCTCTGCCAGATCCTTGTATGAATACATCACACGACCCATCGCATCTAGTATTGTAGATAACTACTGAACAATCCGAAAGAACGCAAAGTGACATACCAGATGAGGATAAAAGAAGCCTCCGGTTTGTGACAAAACCTGAGTGAATGTTTAAAATGACACAAAAACTGATGCTACACAAACCTTCTGTGCGACCACCAAGGTCGATGTTCGAGAGACCAGGAAGCTTGAGGAAAACAGGGATCGCGCAAACTACGAGCTTTATCGACTTCAGCTACATGTGCACATGAAGGAGTGACACTGACCCCAAAGCTTCCCCATAGCCATTTCACAATCCCTTCCTCGGCGCAGCTATACCACCACCTCCGAGCCATGACTTTCTCTTCGTGCCGCACAAGAGTCCTGTATTCTTTCTCAATTACTTCTTTCTCGGTCTTTTCGCCACCGAAAAATGCGACTTCTTCAGCAAACTCTGCTAGGCGAGAATGAGAGTGTCGCAGAGAGCCAGAGACGGCGGCAGACTGAGTGGCATAAGTTCCAAAGGGAGGTGTCATTGCTCGTACTATGCCCTGCGTCAACCTGGAGGTTACTTTCGACGCGATGCGAGAACGTACACAAGGCAGATGATGACTGTATCAAAATCGTGAGGAGCACTAGTCCCTCTGCACCGACATTTCGGGATAGCTGGTAATTGTAAAGAATGACATCGAGTATGGGTTTCGCCAGATTGGAATATATAGCTGCCAAGTGAGTAGAGAAGCGCTGAATGTCATGTGTGATCAATCTACATGGTCGTCAACACCCCGAGAGTGGCAACTCCTTCTATGAAACTTAACTGGTCGACATTCTTGATTCGATCGTCCAAGTTTGCTGAGAATATAAGTAGGTCAGGATTAGGAGTCGTGACTTCACTCACAGACTTTGTAATAAACCTTGGATTCGGTTGTCTCGGATTCCTCTGCAAGGTATTGTTTGAGAACCTCGTTGGTTAAACGAGTCCGATAGGCGATAGTGAGCTTGTTCTGGACATAGCTCAGCCAGCTGTTCGTCCAGGTTGCTGGGATTGCAACAAGAAGCCAGCGGATGATGTTGAAAAGAAATTCGAACGACCTCCCTCTGACAAGGGATGCGACGATCCTTGCGAACGGGTAAACACTGGAGCAGCTCTGGGAGATCATAGTACTCACTTGCCATCGAGAGCGGCGACATATAAAGAGATTGCAGTCCTGAACACGAGTAAGCTTGAGTGCATGACGAGGAGAAGAGCCTCCTTGGAACGGATAGAAGGGATGACGATTCTAAGGAGTGTGCCGAGGCGCTGATAGAATAAAGCATCGACCTGTAATGCACTGTGAAATAGCTAACGATTGTATAGGACTACAGCGACGCTCACAGCGACGCGTGTGGGCTTTCCGTCTCTCCCAGGGACATTCTTGTTGACCTTGGCGGAAGGACGGCCTAGCAAGCCTTGATATGTGGCTAAGAGGACGTAGAGAACGAAGCCAGTAGTCAGTCCGTGTTGTACAAGAGGTCGGTGGGTTGTGTACAAGCGAGAAAGGTCGGCAATGCGCTTGTTTGATGTTGGCATGATGATGGTGATTGCAGTTCAAGACCATGTGACTGCCCTGTCTGTTCTCCTCGTCCTCATATCCATCAATGTCTGCACAGAATGCAGAAAACGACATTGGGGCTATCATAGCAGTGGACTTGGACGATGTCTTGAGCAGTACCAACCAACATCTCGCAGCCTGTTCGTCTCTTCGTTCCCATTATCACTACAACTTCACAGGCTGCCATGTGCAGGGCATAATGACAAGTACGGATACAATATCGGCCTGGATGACTTCTACTACTATTACTATTGGAAAGTACGTTTTTCGTCTTGATTGCCATGCTATCCGATCATCTGGATCCTCATTCCAGAATCCCTGCTGGGGCCCGCCCGCCCAAACCCACCGAAAAGTCAGGGAATTCTACACAACGAACTGGATCGAATCGATCCCGCCCATCGACGGTGCACAAGAAGGAACTGCTGCCCTACGCCGTCTAGGCTATCGCCTCGTCATTGTCACTGCACGCAATCATTATGTTCGTGATGCCAGCTGGGAATGGGTCCAACGTCATTTCCCTGGCTGCTTCGAAGAAATAATATGCACAGGGCAGTTCTTCTTTCAACAAAGGCTCGACAGTACACGGGATGGTCAGGACGACGTGGTGCCTAAGAAACTAACTAAAGCAGAGGTTTGCATCCGCATTGGTGCACGATTATTGATCGACGACTCGTTGGAGAATGCGGTGGCCTGTGCCGAACATGTCTCACCCAGCGGAGACGTTGTGCCACCTGTCTTGCTCTTTGGGGACTACCAATGGAACACGAGGTTATCGCTCCCTGAGGACGAGCATGATGACATGGCCTACGCGAGGCGAGTGGAGCTTGGAAATGGAATCACTGATTTCCTGGTGGAAGACATCCGGCTGGGCGAGGAGGCTCTGGCGAGGGCAAACGAGAAACGTCAGGATTTCGTGCAGCGGGCCAAGAGCTGGAAGGAGGTGGTGAGTTACGTCGAGGCATTGGCAGTGGTGCGATGATAGCCGTGCTTTCGTCCGGGTTTGATACCGTATACACTAGAACATATCCCTAGCTCATGTAGCGACACGCTGTCCCACGGTGACCAACTTGCCATCATACGTCATGTCTTGTCAGGCCGTGGAGAAGCTGCGAGAGTCCCCAAACACAGAACTTGCGCGCAGCTCAGCCCTTGTCGTTCTGAATCAGCGCCTCGCAGATTCTGCTCATCTACACGACCTGCAGGAAATCCTCAACAACGCTCGTATTTCCCAGGACCAACTCGAGCGTCGTGTTCGTGTCCGATCGACAGTCTCTCTATCAACGCTCATTGTCCATAGGTTATTGAATCAGAGAAGGAGATTGACATCTTGACGACTAACACACGGATAGAGGCCATTTTACAGTCGAACAAGACGAATGAACTTGCCGCGCTGCGTGACGGCTTGGAGGATGACTTGGCTTACCTCTCTCATGACTTGGTTTCCGCCCTCAGCCCTACTAGCGGCGACAGCAGTGGTCCCACTTTACTCGAGGACATTGAAACAATGCATCGTGCCTTGAAAGAACTCGAGAGTGTTCGGTCCTATGTTGCCATCGTGGAACGCACCTTACAGCTCAGGTAAGACATTTGTGCCATAGTCCATTCTCCTGCTTACTTACGCAAGCCGGAAGCGAGTGGTCATTGTCACAGATTCGCCATAGTAGCTCCCCAATAACAGCGACAGTGACCTCGAAATACCGAGCCCTGTTGACATTCGTCAACACCGTGAAGCATTCGTGCAGCCCAGTAGAGGACATTGGGAATTCTCATGGTCCCCTCAATCTAATCTCGTTTCTTGAGCGAATCTGTGACAAAACTTGGGCGGACATGAAGGCAACTTTGTTCTCGTAAGTCGTGTCTTCAAATCACTCTTCATTGTGCTTGATAATGATGTTACAGCACACTCATATCTGCCTCCGAGTCCCTCACGTGGCCAACAGCTGTTGATTATGTTGCCGCGAGTGAGGGGAACCGTTCAACTTTCGAGTCCGCAGTCTCAGATCTGCTCAGGCTGCAAGAGATGTACGCACACCCACTTGAATCCTATATCTCCACCTTACCGTCGGTCTGAATCAGTGGAGAGTCTCTACACCCATCTCAAGAAAGTGAGGGTCTTTATCCACTACAGGCACTTGTCCAGCCGGTAGCGTTGCGTTTCAAGTATCACTTCGACTCCGAGCGGGAGACAAATCGCTTAGACAAGGTGTGCAAGTTCGATTGTGCCTGCGAATGCTGCAAACCCATTTTTAGCCTGAGTGGTACTTCACGCACATCGCCAATGTTGTCCATGATCACAAACCATTCATGGAGGGTATCATGCAAGGACTGATTTCAAATACCAAGTTTCGGGATGTCAATGCATGGGTACGTGCTGTTGTTTGATTAATTTTATTGGAATACCAACACCTTCACAGCACAATTATACGACCCTTCTCCTTCCTATACTGGAAAGAAAGCTCAGACGTTCAGTCCCCGTGCTGCTGACTCGACCCGCCTTATTAGCACATACGGTTTATCAATCACTCATTTTTGATTCAGGCCTGCGTGACATGGGTTATGAGTTTGTCCTTGACAAGCGAATGGCCTGTGACGACGACAGAGGGGAAGCTGAGCAAGGAGGCATTAGTAAAGTGATTCTAGATCAAACAGATTGGTTCAACGCTTGGCTGGAGGGAGAGAAAAAGTGTAGGCAGTCCGTTCGATTGGGTTCGTTGGTTCACGCGCCCTGCAGTTGCAGATGACCAATACCATGAAATTATCAGTGCTTCTGACGCTTGGGTTGTTGCTGATGATGATAGACATGAATACACACTTAATCACGCGTCCCGGGATGTCGATCTCAAGGCGACAACTTCCGCACGCAGGATCAAAGCTCTTGTTGATCAAGTGACCGGTACGTCTTTCCTCGACCACATCAACCATGCCCGCTCAATCACTGCAGATCGTTACCTGCCTTTGCCATCTTTCCGACAGCGTACCCAATTCCTTATTCACGTTCAACTCCCGATCCTAGAATCATACCATTCTCGGATATGTTCATCCTTGGATGCATTTGAGACGCTCTCTTCCACTCTTGTCCGTGCAGTGCCCGGCGCATTAGGTGTAGACGGGCCCAGGACGGATACGCGCAAACTAACGGGGGGCGTTGAAGGGTGTCAACGTCTGTGTAAGGCATTGCTAAGCGCGAGATACATAGAGAATGCTATGCGAATTTGGGGGGAAGAAGTGGTGAGCATAGGTTTCGTTTTTCTTGTCCAGCTGTCCTACAAGTAACGTTTAGTTTTTCCTGGAGCTCTGGGCAGAGATCAACCGTCGTGCATCTCTCCGTATAACAGCGGGATCGCACTCGTCTCTCCCTGACCGTAATGCTGGGGTCAATGACGAAGCGACAGCCTCTGAAGGAACTATTTTTGAGGAGCTCATTAATCAATTCGCGAAACTTTCTTCGCGAGCTGAAGATATGTTGGTGCAGCAAATTTGTGGAGAATGTGAAACCTCTCTGAAAGCACATTTCTCTGCCTTGACAAGGTAAGCAGCAAAACACTCGAGAAAAGTTAGGAGTAATTTGCCGTCGCACTGATTGGCAGTTTTGATAGTCACGTAGATGACGGTGCAGTGGAGATCGCTGTCCCAAACACGTTACTACCGGCTATTTCTCTTCTATCATCCCATCTGGCCTTTTTGCGAAGCACCCTTCCCGCCTCTGTCGTCACGAAACTTTATAGGCGCACCGCATCACGAATATCCGAACATGTCCTACAGCGGCAAATACTATTCCGGCCCGGCCTAACGCGTGGTTCTGCGCAGTATAGTTTGACACGAGCTCAAGCGCGTGTTGTCCAGGCGGAATGTGAGCTGTGGGCGGAAACCTCTCAGGTGGCAATGAACACGTCGCGTAGCCGTGCCGAACAACCGTGGAGCCGGTTACTGGCGGCTGGACGTCTGCTCGGGGCAGATCTACAGAAACACGAGTGGTTGCTTGACACGTTTGGGGGGAAGAATGATGGGTGGGGGGAGCTGCTTGATAACGTGACGCAGCTAGGGTCCGGGGGGCTAGGAATGGACGAGGTTAAGACGGTGCTTAGGCTGAGGGACGACTGTCGACGGTAAACAGACGCCGAATTGCGGGGTCGTGGAGGCGTGTCATGGGAGAGCACGGCCCTGGCCCGTTTTTGAGTACATGCACCAAGATTACCGAGTTTAGTTTTGACCAGACACTCCAATCAAATATGGTGTACATGGATACCGGCATACGCTCTTAAAAAATGGTGTGTACACATACAGCAGGGGAATATCGCAGAAACACACATGCCTCTGCGGAGATATCACACTTTGTACACAATCCCATCGCTCATCATCAGCTCATCTACATCGGTCATGATCTGGCAAATGGCAGTGGCCTCGGCGGTGCCAAACAGTGCATCCGTGTTCAGCCCAGCATTCACCAGTTCGACGAGGTCTGCTAGGAAAATCTGTTCCTCATCCTGTAGTTGTGAGGCGAACAAGTTCGCCACTCTAGCTCGGAATAGCTGGAGGCTGTAGCAGGAAAAGGGGGTGTCTCGTTGAGTAATTGAAACGACAAGGTGGCTGTTTGACATACCGTTCTGGTCGCATGTTGCTATCCCTAGTAACAGGCTCTGCCGTGGCTAACGGGGCCGTGTCCATATTTACATCCTGACTGTCGTCTTGCCACAGGGAATTCTGGGTCCCTGGTTTTTCCGCGAGCTGTTTGTCGCTAGGCCGTTGCTGTGGTATATTTGCACGTTCGATCGTCTCAGGTTGTTCGTCATCGTCATCGTCGCCGCCGTCGTCGTCATCACTGTCATCGTCCGAGCTATCTTGCGAGCCGTCCTCACCCTTACCCGTAGTAGCACCGCCGTGGTTAAGCTTGCGCTTTTTTCTCCTTTGCCGCCGTCGTTTTGCCACCTCCTTGTAGAGAGCATACCGCATGATCTCCTCAGCTACTCTTGCATCGTCCTGTTCAACTTTGTTGGATAGTCGAGCTTTCGCATGAGCAGTAGATAAACGTATAAGCGTCTCCAGTGTACGGGCGGTCAACGGCGCAGTCTGCAAGCCATGTCAGAGTCGGCCAAAGGGCCGGCAGGACCATACTTGCCTTTTTCTTGTTCGCCTGACTCTCCTCCTCATTGCGAAGATTAGCATACACGTTTACGATGTGATTTGCCGCGCCGTTTGTGAGCACCGGCGCAGGCCTGCTTTTCGCGTACTGGATGTACTTTTTCACGAAAGTGATGCTGAGAATCTCAATCTTTATTTGTTTGCCTCTGCGAGTGCGGGACTTTGCTGCCGTGAAACCGACGTGAAGTAGTGGGTCATATTTTTCAAATGGACTGGATTCTCCAACAGTTTCCTGTTCGACAGGAGCAACACCAGGCCCTTCAATGGCCAATGGCTGTGCAAGATTGTCGTGTACGGGTGTCCCTTCCTCAATTCCGGGGGGGAGGTACCGATGAAGCCGAAGAACGTGGTCTGCGATCTTGCGGTCGCGCTCTTCATCGATGTCATCAGTAACAATAAAGAGAAGATCAAAACGTGAAAGAAGTGAATCGGGTAGGGCAATGTTTTTATGTGGATCTTTGTGGATGTCATACTGCACAGGGGTGTGAAAAAGTTGTCGCATAGTTTCCGATAATGACTTACTTGTCCGTATATCGGGTTAGCAGCTGCGACGACGCTGCATCGAGCATTTAAACTCGTGTGGATGCCTGCTTTGGCAATGGTGACGGTCTGCTGCTCCATGACTTCGTGTATTGCAACACGGTCAATGTCCGACATCTTGTCGAACTCGTCGATACAAACTACGCCACGGTCCGCGAGGACCATTGCGCCTGCCTCAAGGCGGCGTTCGCCCGTGTCTCGGTCGGTGGTAACAGCAGCAGTCAGACCGACGCCGGAGCTCCCTCGACCAGTTGTGGCAATCGCCAGAGGGGCTGTGCCAAGGACAAACCGTAGAAGTTGTGACTTGGCGGTTGACGGGTCGCCAACCATAAGTAAATTGATGTCACCACGGATGTGGGTGCCGTTTGCAAGGTTCTTCTCCGCTCCACCGAGGAGGAGGAGGAGAATGGCCTCTTTGATTTTGTCATGCCCAAAGATCGAGGGGGCAAGTGACTGGGATAGCAAGTGGAAGATGTCGCGTCGTTTGGCAAGTTGATTGATTTGCCGAATGTCGGTATCAGTTAATGGAGTCTGAGCAATTCCACCTCCTATCTTTGAAGAAAGAAGGTTGATGTTGTTTGCGAGGATGAGGGACCTTGAAAGAGTACTTGAATCGTCACATGCGGAAAGTGTAAATCAAAGCTCACTTGAAGGCGCCATTGGCGCCACCACCCACACTCCGGTAAAAGCCAACCAGCTGTACACGATCGCCAGGCTTACACTTGTCAACAAGATCATCGTCAAGAATGATGTCTGTGCTCCGCGGTAGCTGTCCTGGAGGGGCGCGCTCGGGCATTTCCTGGATGCTGATACGTTGATGATCCCGAAAGACGGAATGGCCGTACTCCATTTGCAAGGGACGGCCATCGTCGTCCTGTTGTGGAGTGATGGTGGAAGTTGGGGGGAGATTGGAAGTGGAAGTTGCAGCATCGCGGTACTCGCGCGAATGAAAGAGTTTTGTTTCGGGACAATAGTGGACAGACTTTAGCATTTTGGGGCGAACAAGGGAGCACCGGGTGATGATACCCTCTAGTGATATCATCTTTCCGAGGTGTTCGGCTTTTAGTGTTCGTGGGCTGACATGATGATCACCAAACGATCCACTGAAACCCACGCGATAGTTCTTGCCATGGAGGTCGTGTTTGTCGGCGTCGTGAATTTGGGAGACAATGTTCACGAGAGCATCATCAAAGGCTGGAAGAAAATCGACGGGCTGTTTGAGAAGACCATCTGCGTATTCTCTATTGTAGTCGCGAAGATCATCGATGTTGACGATGAGGCGGGTGTGTTCAGTGCGTAACAAGCGAGCGATTTCGTCTCTATAATTGTAAATGGGAGAGTCTGAGATAAGAAATTCTTCAAAGACACGTGTCCTGTCGCGCATCAAGTCATCTTGAGGAACAGGCTCGTCGAGCATGGACATGGTGGTCGCTGTACAACTTGAAGGTCGACGGGACGCGTACGAACACGCTAATGACGCGGGAAAGCCGGCCCTAATCAAGTCATGCGGATGGCAAGGAAACAAGCTTAATATTGGGGATACATGTTCCGAGTACTACAGTCTGGTATATAGAATGCATCCGAGTATTGACAAAGTCCTTCTGGAAAAGCGCGAGAATGAAAGTGGGGTAAAGCGTATCGATAGCATGAATATACCGAAAGAAAGAATCAATGGCAACGATGGTAGACATATTTTAAGCAAGGCCAAGTGCTTCGATGCACGAGTGAGTCTTGGAATATAGTCTGAGAGAGTGCTTACCAGGGGCCAGGATGATATCGTTCACCAGTCGGGAGGGTTACCATCGATCCCAACGTTTTGGTCTGGGTCCTATACAGGAACGGTTGAGAAAAGTGGCATCTAGTTGGCTGGAGAATACCTTGATGTCCCGAGCAACGGGCCCGGCTGCCATCTGAAATGGATTGGTCAGTCGAACGTGACTTTGCCGGGAGTAGCGGAAGCGTACTGGGAGAGCAAAGGAGAGCTGGACAAGAGAAGCCAAGAGGGAAGCCAAGTAATACTTTGCTGCGAGCATGATGAGGCTGGGAACCAAATTGTGGATGGGGAGGAGGAAGAAAGGGCACGGCTTTTATTTGGGGAGAAGACGGATATGCAGATCGTGATCCATTGTGATACGTGGTCATTGGGCCATCCAGGAACGTTCTCTTCGGCCGCCGCGCACCTTTTTTCAAGGCACGATTTCGATGCTTCACGAAGTCTTGAATCCTTGACCAAATGGACACTCACCGCAATCCCGTACCACCACACCTGCCATTTTTGTCCATGGCATAGTTCCACCACGGTTCTCATGTGCCTTGTACCCTCCCGGCACTCTAGCGCCATCCACAAAAAAAAAAGTCCTCTCAACCAATTTAACAATTGAACCGGAAAACGGAACGCCAAGTTGATCAAAGCCACTTCCTTCCTTCCGTCTTTCTCACACCCGTCCATGAAACGCTTGTACAACATGCGAGATGTGGGGATGCACTCACCGCGGTTCCTCTTCCGCTATCCAATGCGCCAAATGAAACAAATTTGAAGGCACTTCTAAACTTGCTATCGATAACGTCACAACAACGTGTGCCAGCGGGTTCCACCTTATTCGCCAGCAACGCAGTCGCACCCGGATCTCAACGCCCTGCGCTATGCAACATGCGTCATGATATTCAAACTGCCTATACAGTTTATACGAACAAGGCTCAGTCCTGCACGAGGCCGTCAGCTGATTTACTCCTTCCGACTTAGGACAACGCACCCATAGTTTGATCAATCCGTCCCACGAGGCCGTGACCACTTTGGACTGCGTACCATTGGTCAGCTGAGAGACTCGAGTATCGTGGTAATAATATCACGCACGGATTCATGTGGCAACCATTCGTGCGCAATAACCACTTTAGAGTGCGCTTTGAGCCGTGACTTGATTCGACCGCTTTTCCAATCCCAAAACACCACGTTTCCCTCGCTGTCTCCACTACTGATCCACTTTCCATCCGGGGAAAATCCTACCTGGCAAGCATATCCTGCAACGGAATGCCCTGCGAACCTCTTCTTTCTGTTCTGACGGAAATTGTCCGTGCTGTACACGAGGATCTGGTTGTCGAGGGACTGTGCAGCAAAATACTTTTCTATAATCACACGCAGGTGTCGACACGTCAGAACACGGAAGGCATGCCAAGTAAAAAACGTGGTACGAACTAGAGGGATGTAGAGTGACCGCTGGCATAGAGTGCATATGGGGTTCGGCGATGTATTTGATCACGACGGGTATATCATAGTCCCATGCTCGAATAGTTTTGTCATCCGAGGTGGTGACAAAGCGGCGATTTTCGTCGACAAACGTAATTGTGTTCACGGGTCCCAGGTGTTGATCGTATTCCTGCGTAATCTCGCCCGAATTCATATCGTACTAATGGCAACTAGTCGGCTGGCTATGTGAGGGACCACATTGGACACGAGGCGTACCTGAATGATCTTCTTGTCCGACATGCCGGCGAGAAAGATGTGCTGTTTATCGTCGTCGGGGTGGAAGCGGACGACGTAGGGCGTCTTGCCGTTGCTGAACCGTTTTAGGCACTGACCGGTCTCGGTGTCCCAGAGCTTCATTTGACGATCGTAACCGCAGGACAAGAATTTGGTACCATCGTTTGAAAAGGTGACGTCTTTGACGGCCTGAACGTGGCCATGGAACGTCCTAAGACAGTTGCCATGGGTATAAACGTCCCAAAGCTGCGAGCGGGGGAAAGTCAAGGAGGGGAGCGAGAGGAGGACGAGAACATGCCTTGATCTTGGTGTCCATGGATCCACTGAGCAACAAGTGGCCGGAATCGGGAAAGAGACGAATGACGGAGACACCCTGGGTGTGGCCGGTCCACGTGTGGATGCAGGCCTTGGGGATAAAGGTCTCTTGGGAGCCTGTCTCTGCAGAGAGGTTTGGCGCGTCGGCGATGGGGGGATGCATATATGTCCTGCCCTGGTAGTCTGTCATGGATTTGCCATGGAAGACAGAGGTCTCGTGGCCGACGCCGCCGCGTTTTGGTTTTGCCTTTTTCTTGACGAACTGGGGCTCTGGTTCGTCGTCTTGATCGGACTGCTCGGCGGGTTCGTGCTCCTCGACGCCATCGAGGAAGGCGGCCTGTTGCTCGCCGTCCCAGGCTGCCCAAGGGCCAATGTATGCGCCATCGCCGTCGACGATGTCGAGGCTGCCCTTGTCCTTTCGTTTGCGCTTGAGGGCCCGTTTCTGTGCGTGTGTGGGACGGATGGCGTCAATGGAGGCAAAGGCGTTGTTGGATGCGGCGTCGAGGGATCCGAGGATGGCGGGTGCGGTGGGGTCGATGGAGGGGTTGAGGGAGTAGCCGAGGATGGCATGGGTGAGATGCTGTGCTTTGAATGCATGGTCGGACATGGCCTGCTCCTCAACGTGGCCGGCAAGGGCGTTTTGGTTGTGGAAACGGTTTCGATCGGCAAAGGGGTTGTCGGGTCCCTGCAGGGGAAGGGCGAGGTCATGATAGGGGATGTTGACGTTGATCTGGGTGTCGGTGGGCCGGGTGAGGAGGGGTGCGTGGTCGCGTTGTACATGCGGTGCGGGATGGGTGTCGAGGTGGAGTTGTTCGGAGTGGTGTCTTGCTGGTGGGGGTATGTTTGCGATGGCAAAGGCGTCGAGAACGTTGCCGTCGTCGCTGTCGGAGGCGTAGGCGTGGAGGAGGGAGGAGGAAGACATGGCTGAGGCAGTGTTATGTAATGGCAGGCACTATATGAACACCGTCACCAGCGAGGCTCGCCCACCAGAGACATGAGCAAACGCGCCATCGGACGACCTTGGACGGTGCACGAAGACGAGCTGCTCGCCAACGCTGTCGCGGTGCACGGCGAGGTCGACAGCTGGAAGACGGTCGCGCTATCGGTGCCCGGTCGGACGAACAAGGCGTGCAGAAAGGCAAGTTCTGACTTGGAACTCGGTGACCGATCTCACATACGCATCCACAGCGGTGGCTACATTCCCTATCGCCGAGCGTGAAAAAGACGGCCTGGACAAAGGACGAAGATGATCTCCTTTTGGAGCTCTATCAGATCCACGCCGCGAAATGGGCCATCATTGCCAGGAACATCCCCGGCCGTACTGACGACGCGTGCGCAAAGCGTTACCGCGAGGCCCTCGATCCCTCTCTCAAGAAGGACGAGTGGACGGCGGACGAGGACGAACGTCTCCTCGCCGCCTACGCCCGCTTGGGTGGCCAATGGGGCCGCGTCGGACAAGAGCTCCAACGCAGCGGCCTGGGTTGCCGTAACAGGTAGCGCTCTCCTTGTCGTTCGTCCCCCGCTTGTCGTTCACCCGACCCTTGTCAGGTGGCGGCTTCTCCAGCGCAAGCGTCAGCAGGACTTTTCGCCTCCCCTCCCCGCCTGGTCCGTCCCCATGATCGACTACTGGGACAGCACACACGATATCTTTGCCCAGTACGCCACCTCGCAGTATGAAAAAGACGCCCTCGTCTTTGCTCCATTCGATTACGAGTCGTCGCCATCCGCCGTGGGCTCCACCTCGCCTGCATCCTACTCGGACGACATGCACCAGTGCATCCCATACAGCGATTGTCCCCATCAATTTCAGCAGCTCCAACGCACTCTGCCGCACACCGCCATTCCGTCCGTTCATCCTGTGCAGGTCGATCATTACACGGCACCCCTTCCACACGCGGAATGTAGCCTCTCTCATGCTCCACTCGCGACGACGCCGCAATCTACCTCCGTCTCGGTCCAGAACACCGCCGAGGCCTATTTTGCTTCCTCCGAGCAACAGGCATCCCACATGACTGCAGTCCCCCTTCTCGACCATCCTGACCCGTACTTTCACGTGTCTCCTCAACAGCCCATTGACGTCAATCCCCAGCACCCCCCCCTTCACACTCCTGATCCGCTTTCCCTCTCCGAGTCACACCCTGGCTATCATTATGCCCATCATCCTGTCCCTTCTCGGGCACGCGTTGTGGAGACCATGCATGGCCCAGAACAGCATGCCGAATATCTCCACAACCACGTGCAGCAAGACCAGAGCCACCTCACCCAGGCCGTCTCCAGCTCCCCGCGCTATGCGCTACAGCAACCCGAACTCCCCAACGTGCACACACCTCCACAGCCAGAGGCAGGTCCGTCTCGCACACCGCCCAACCATTATTACCCCCCCGATCGTCTACTCTCATCCCAACCGCTCCGGCGGTCCACTGCTTCGCCTCGCTCCGCAGGAATGCCGTATCCGACACGACCATCGTCATCAGACACCTCCTCGATCAACTCCGAGGACTATCTCCCGCCTTCCTTGCAGCCCGTTCCCAAGCGCAAACTGGGCGGACCCGTGTCTAGGAAGCGACCCGACACTCAGACCCCATTGCGCTTGTCCTCGGATTTGCAAGCAACTCCCGAGTAAGTCCCTGTGAATCCAAGTGATCATCATTGTTCCTCATGCCCCACAGTTCTTCCGTAAAACCTTATGCCTGTGGCCACGAGAGTTGCTGGCCTTCGAATGCGGCGTCGAGTCGTGCCTGTTATTGCACCTCGCGTGGCCTTTCGGATCACAACAAGACCGCGCACCCGGAAGACTCGGGGGGAGACAGACCGTATCGCTGTGGCCTAGAAGGGTGCGGTAAATCTTGGAAGGTGGGCACAGTCCCCTCGTGTCGCGTTCCCTTGATGACGTGCGTGTCAGAGCATCAACGGGCTGCAGTACCATCTTCAAATGTGGGCTTCATTCTTCTTCCTAGACACCATTGGCTGACCTGTCTGTCTCAGCTCAAAGGCGCATTTTCAACATGCCATCACTTCCAGCTTTGTCTCATCCTATATAAGCGATCTCGCAGTCCCTGCATCCGTGGAAGCATCTACATCAGCGGAAGGAGAGGACAAGACAAGGAAGCAGTACAAGTGCCCCCACGAAAATTGTCCCAATCGCTATAAGCAGCTGAGTGGCCTGCGCTATCACCTGGCCCACGTGAGCACTGGCGTCCGCAACAGCCTAGTACGCGATTGACATTCGTTTAGGGGCACCCGGTGGACCTTCCCAAACAGCTGGATCTTGTCCCTCCAGCCCTGAGCCGCAAGCTGGCGGAGAAGATGCGCGTTCAAGGGTCTGGTACTACATCCGCTTCCGAGCGGCAGGTGCGCGGTAACAGCTCTGAAGCATCCATTCACTGTCCGCAGGGTTCTTTCAACACGTAGAATTCACCTCCCCATTTTATTTCCTGTTTATGGTTCCGGTCGGTTATTTAGCCTGGGTTTCATAGTATGTATACGTAGGCAAGCCATCGTATTCTATTCGTCGTCACGCATGCGATTCGTGTCGTAATTTAACATGTACTTATTGATATATTAACGATGTTCCACTGGACGTGATGCGACGAGGAATTCCAAGCTCAGGGTCAACGATCCGGACTCGCCAGGAATTGGCGGCTCATCGTCTGCTGGCACCAAACTGGCTGGCACTAAGCCTTGATGAGCCAAGGTTCCAACGGGGTGTGTGGATAAACGTACAGATCTCGCAACGCTGGATCGGACATGAGTTCGTCCATGGAAGGCATTTGTCCATTCTGAACGCGACCCATCTGGCGGAAAACGGACGTGAGCGATCGAGAAGCAAAAGACAAGGACGAGTGTACCATGTTGGCGACGGTTGGATTCGACATGAGTCTCTCCAGGCCACCGTTGGCCATCAACTGTTGTGCCATTTGCATCATCATGGGGTTGTTCATCATGTTTGCGAGATTGGGCATGCCACCACCGCTTCCGCCAAACATGTCTGCCAGATTTGGCGCCGCATCCGAACGAGCGGGGTTCGAGGACGGAGATGAGGCGGGAAGCTGATCCTCAGGCAAGAGTGGGGGAGGGCCATCGTCATTGTCCTCGGGAGACAGGCGGTCTTTTGCATTCTTGAGGCCTGATTTGAGATTCTCGTTTGTCGGATCGAGTTCGGTGCCCTTGCCAAAGGCAGCTGCTGCGGCCCTGTAGTCGCCCAAACAGTAATGGGCGTGACTGAAAGGGAGTGTGAGCGGTCCGCGCCGGATAGAACGAGAGGGAGGGGGTACCCGAGACGAGAATACGCCTTGACGAAGGCAGGGTCGACCTCGATGGCCCTCTCTGCGTCTTGGACGGCAGAGGCATGGTCGCCTTTGCTAGAGTGGGCGGCGGCGCGGTTAGAGAAATAGACGGGGTTGGATGGGTCGATAGCGATCGCCTTGGAGTAGGCGTCGATGGCCAAATCATGCTTTTTGGCAGACATGTGCGTGTTTCCAGACTGCTTGTGCGTTTCTGCCGCTTTCTTGTCCTCTGCGGACGGGGACTTGGGCGGAGCAGGCGCGGATGGCGACCCGACCTTGTCCCGTGTCTTGAGAAAGACATCGAATATGGTCTGTAGCTTTGCGGGTCGGATGGAGAGCTGCTTGCGCTGGGCATCGTCGGACGGATCGACGCCAAAGGCCTCGCCGATGCACTGGACTGGGCAACGTCGTCAATCGGGGGCGCGATGTTGTAGAGCAAGAAAAACAACACACTGGCGATCTCGAGGCCCTCCTTGTCGTCGTCCTTGACGGTGCCGTCCTGGATGGACTCGTTGAGAAAGTCGATAAAGGCGAGGACGAGCTGCTGTTTTGCCATGATCGTGGTCGACGTACGACAACAAACACGGCACAACAGACGCTCTGCTCTCGACCATGTTTTTCTGCAGTCTCTCCGGCGAGCCGCCGCAGGATCCCGTGGTGTCTGCCAAGTCCGGCCACGTCTACGAGCGTCGTCTCATCCTCAAGTACATCCACGACAACGGCACGGACCCGCTCACCGGCGAGAATCTCGCCGAGTCGGACCTCCTCGCCGTCAAAGCCAGTCCGTGCGCCGTCTCGTCCCCCGCCGAGTGGCCCGCTCACCCTTTGACAGACCCCAAGGCCGCCCCGCCCCGGCCACCCTCCGCGACGTCCGTCCCTGCCCTCCTCCACAACCTACAGAACGAGTGGGATGCCCTCGTCCTCGAGACCTTTGCGCTCAGGCAGCAGTACAACAACACCAGGCAGGAGCTCAGCTACGCCCTCTACGCGCAAGATGCCGCCAGCCGCGTCGTCGCGCGTCTCATCCGGGAACGTGACGCAGCCAGAGAGTATGTCCGCCGCGCTCTGTTCCGCATCCGTTTTGACTCTCGTACAGGGCACTCGCCAATGTTCAGGCCAGCATGGGCGTGTCGTCCGCACCAACCAACGGTGCAGACGTGGAGATGGCCGAAGAACCCTCCCCGCCTCTACCAAAGCTCGTCATGGGCCAAATCGACGAAACACAGCAGAACCTCTCCGCCACACGCAAGAAGCGCAAGCCACCCGCTGGCTACACGTCCCCCGCGGACGTCAAAACGTTTACCGCAAAACACACTATCCCCTCTCTTCATTCGGCATCTCCTGCTGGCATCAACGCGATCGTCATCTCGCGTCTCAACCCATCTCAGTTTTTGACAGGCGGAAACGACAAAATTGTGCAGCTCTACGACAGAAGCACCGACAAGGTCCTCGCCTCTCTCAAGGGCCACACAAAGAGGCTCAATCACGTCGCTTTCCGCGAACGAGATGGCGACCCCACATTGCTGTTCTCTGCCGGTTCCGACAAGATTGCCAAAATCTGGTCCCATGACAGTCCTTCTGGCGACTATTTACCCAAGGCCACCATTACTTCCCACAAAAGCGACCTGACTGGCCTAGTCGTTCACCCCACGTCGACGCTGGTCGCCTACTCCTCCCTCGACAAGACGTACTCTCTGTATGAACTCTCCAACTTTGCTCAGGTGTATCATTCCGCTCCCGCAGACGAAGCCTTTACTTCACTGGCCATCCATCCGGATGGGGCACTCCTCGCGCTGGGTACCCCTTCATCAAAGATCCAAATATGTGATATTCGCTCTGGTACCGTGGCGACGACCATCTCTCCCGAGGGTACACCTTTCTCTGTCAATTCCTTGTCATTCTCCGAGAACGGGTACCACCTTCTAGCCCCAGATAGCCCGTCTTCTGTGGCCATCTGGGACCTCAGGAAAATGACGACCGTACATTCCATACCGCTCGGTGACGCGTTCAAGATCAACAAGGTCATTTACGATTATGGCGCCAGTTTCTTTGGTGTCGCTGGCAGTGGGGGCGTGCGTCTATTTGCACACAAGACCTGGGAGGAACTGGTTCGCTTCGAAGAGGCAAGTGACGTGACAGATCTCGTCTTTGGTGATCAAGGAAAGGAAGTTTGGGGTACTAGTGGGAGGGAGGTCAGGATTTGGGGTGCTCCCGAGTAGTTTTTGTCGGCTGTCCTTTTTGATGCTCAATAACATGTTTGACGTGCGCCCCATAAAGTACAGCTTGGAGGTGCACAAGAACCTGGCATGTCCGACTCGAATTCGGCTCATTCAACGATTGGAATTCATCCCTTGGTGTAAGTACTTGGTACATACAAATGCGTATCCCTAATGGAACGTTACTTAACGAAACACAATCCCCGAAAGAAATAATGGTAATGCAAAGTAATACAAGGTCGTGTTAAAGGATGAAAGAGATGGCAAGGCAGTTGGAGCATAAGGGCCAGAGCAACGGGAAAGTATAAATCGTGGCCACCAGTCGTAGAGAACAGTTCAGTTTCAAAAATAGAGAATATTATGTGTACAACACCCAGTTTTTTCAGGGGAACCTCAAAATCACCATTTTGATGGACCAAATGTCTGCCCCACGGGCATCACACGAAGCGGCGTACCGAGTGCATCGGCGGTGTTTTGCCAGACCATGTTGCCCCACCAGTTGAGATTGATACCGCCCTTGGGCATCTGCAAGGTGAAGAAGATGAAGACCAGGCTTATCGCAACGCCCGAGTCGAGGCCCACGGCCAGGATGTAGTTGTAGCGCATCCACCATCGGAAGTGGTAGCGACGCATGAACCACTGGAAGAAGAAGCCGACCATCAACCAGGAAGAGTAGTTGATGCCCGTTGCAGGAGGCATGGAACCGATTCCAGCAAAAACCACCGGGATGTTGATATAACGCCAGTAGGAGAGAGGGAACCGACGTGCGAGGAAGTAAAAGGGGATGGGGAGAACCGCGCCGATGAAGAAGAACCACAAGAATGGGCCATACATTTTTCCAGGGCTAAAGATTCTCTGCGGTCCGATGCCTCCCCACAACAACGAAGCGGTAGAAAATACTGTGGTGGTGGGACATGTGAAGAATTGAGGTTGGTGGGGTTGACAAATGTCCACGATATTCGCAAACATCCACTCTTGGACGAACATGACGGTGATACAAGTGACGAAACCAGCAATCACCTGCGCAAAGAACATGAGGCGAGGAGGAATCTTCATGTAGTGTCCGAGCTTCAGATCGCCAGCGAACCCAACAGCTTGGAGTGTGCCAGCGTACGCGATGGCCTTGAAGATCATGACGGCCACGGGCCTGCCTGGAAGCATGTAACCAGCGACGAGCTCGTACATGACATTTAGCGAGACTTGCTGGTTTGTGATCGCTTGGATCATGCCAGCAGGGATGGACAAAGATGCAGCGATAAACAGCGCGAGACAGGCCGCCCAGATCGGCAGTTTTGTTGGGTAGACCTCGACAGAGACGAACAGAAGAATCACCATTATGGCCCCCAACGTCGCGTACCACCATTGCGGGACCTCAGCGTATGCCTGCATAAGGCGAGAGTGGACGTCGCGTTCGTTCCTCAGGTTGCTCCTGAATCGTTTGACAATATCCCCCCGGTACCACACTAAGAGTGGCAGTCAAAAAGAGGGTTGGTTGTGCAAAAGAAGAATACTTACGGGCAGTATGAACGATGAGAGACGTAAACGAAGCAAATGCAACACCATATGCGAGTGCCATTGTCGAAGAAAGGAACGCTGGGGAGTATGCCTCGTACTTGGTGATGTCAAAAGTGCCGTTGGTGATAATTTGCGACGGGTCGTAAGGCAGACCTGTATTATCGAACGCGATGGAGGATGACATTGGCAAATAGCTCATCCAGAAACTATTTGTGTCTGGTGGGGAATGCATCAGTGAGAATTGGAACCTAACAGCAAAATAAAACGTCTCACAGTAAAGGATCGGGGCAATGATCCAAAAACAGATGAAGAAGCCAACACCCGTATTTGCTTCTGACCACCACTGGGGGAAATGATGAGGCGATACGAATAACTCAGCATGATGCAAACGTACTGGTAAAATCAGGGGGTTGGAAGAAAAGGCTACCATGGACCAGTCGAACGTGAAAATGCCCATTCCAAGACCTGTGGACGTGCCAAATAATGTGTTGACGACGACGTTGTTCGGTGCGATCCAGCACGCCCAGTTGAACACACTGAGACCAGTCCAAAGGAAGCCTGGGATAAAGTACCATGCAAAGCTGCATGCAACAACGATGATAAAGAACTTGTGCCGAGAAATGTGGCGGTCAGGCTTTCCATAGGTTCTATGAAGAGTATTGAAGAGGGCACAATTGACCAAGGCACCGGGCCAGATCATGCTGGTAGGGTAGACAAGGAAATGGCGGAGGAGACCAGCCCAAGAGAAGCCAATCAATTGTGTGGAGAAAGCAAGCAAGAGTTGGTACGATAGGCTGACAGACTCGTTGTAGAATGTGCGTTGGGTGGCGACAAGATCTGCAATGTAAACGCCGCTAACACCCACGTTGGCCATAACGGTAATGAGGACATGCTCTTTGATATTGAAGGGACCGGGGTTCAGCGTCCAGGTATAACCCAGCGTATGGAAGCGAGTGGTGGGAAGAACGCGCTCAAGGCCTTTTCCAAAAGGTAGAGCGATCAGTTGAATGATGACACCTGAGACGAAAATGGAGGGGTCTGGATGCGAGGTCAATTTTAGTGCCGAGTAAAGGGAGGACGACTGACATCGCATGGTAAAGAATCGATTCAACGCAGAGAGGAGCATGGCGAAGAGCAAACCGAGAAGCCATGCGCGGAATGTGCTAACGGGCATTGCGGTATCATCGACGCTTGTGACAGCCGCGCGGACCTCTGCATAAGGGGACTCACTATCGAGCAGTCAGAAGACAAAACATAAGGAGCAGTGAACGACTGACTCATTGTACTCGAATGCAGTTTCTGTCTTGGATGCTGTCGAATACCTTAGAGACTCTGAGCGAGACTGTACATCGAATTCCGAGAGACGGATAGAGTTGGCATCGGAGGCCTTCTTCCTCCTAAAATCGAACACCTCTGTGCTAGAGTCTGAGAGCGATTGCAACTCGGAACGAAGGTCAAAATTGGGGTCGTTCAAATGTTCCATAAAGAAATCGACATCCTCTGGGACATCTGGTACGCCTCGCCGGGGCCCGGGAACGAAGGGCGGTGTCACAATGTTTTCCGCGCTGTCAGAGAGTCCCATGGTCACCGAATCTAGCTCGGGATAGGGAATAGAGGGAGGGGGCAAGTTACAGTGGGAGGGGAAAGTTGATGTTGTTTCGAGGTCTCATGGCCTTTTGAGACCTGGAGTGCGTACCACAAATGAAACGGACAGCGCTCGGAATGGAAAGGTGGTCCACGCTTGCCACCGAAGACAATAGGCCCGATATGACAAGGTCCACTGTAAAACAAAAGGGCGGGAGAAGCACACCGGGTGGGACCCGGCGGGTTACGCGAAACAAAAGGTGCGTTCCTGGTATATTGATCAGACTTGAGATAGTACCAAGTACTTGGCAAAGTTGTTATCGGCAACTCATTGCAAACGAGCTGGGGAAGACGCTGGCTGGGCTGCACGCCAGGAAAGCAAGGCATTCAAAGCCCAGTGGATTTGAATGGGTGCCACAAGCCTTGGGTTGGACTGGCAGGACGCTCAGTATTGTCCGCTTCGAGGCCTGTTCTAATTGTCTGCGAAGACAATAGACTACGATTGCCTAATGCGGAAAGCTAGCGAGAACCTTTTGATCAGAAATTCATGTGACGGCGTCAACCAATCTGGATCCGAGTCCGTGGGACGCATTCCTCGGAATTTGGTGCGCCAAAGCATTCAAATTGACTCTTCACGTTAGTACGCCTTTTTTCATCCTTGAAAACATGGAGACACAGAGAAGAGAGCGGACGAGCTCATCGTACGACGAGAAATGGCCAAGCTAGTGGTGGCGGTACGGCAATTGCGACTGAATCTCAGTGCAGTGGTTCGTGGTGAACCGATTACGTAAGCAACATACTAATCACGTGCACGATACCATTACCAAGTCTTAGAGTCTCAGAGCTTGGTCCAGTTTCGCTGTGTACGGTTGCGTTAAAAATTGTGGTTGGTGCAAGCCCGAATGAAGCGGATGCTTCAAGTCGGATGATTCTGATTTTGTGAGCAAGTGTGAATATGTACATGTCAGTTGCCACGTCGCATTTTCCCCATCATATTCTCGAACTTATAGTTCTACTTCGTCCACCAGTTCACCACGGTTCGCCAAATTGGAGATGGCCCTAGACACAAGGCTTCTGTTCTTCGTCTACTGTGGTATTGTATTATGCTTGCTAAAGGAATTCAACAATCAAGTCACTGAACCATACATGGTGTGCTTCTCTGTCTTGCGGCAAGCTGACCGCTGTAGTGATGATAGTCCTCAGGACGAACCGTTCCATGTCCCGCAAGCTCAGGCATATTGTAGGGGCGAATGGTCGACTTGGGATCCAAAAATTACCACCCCCCCAGGACTGTCAGTCTCCATTCTTGATACAATCCATTCTGTCTAATTAAGCACCGAGTCGGCATTGACACTACAGATACATTCTAAGTGTTCTGCTTCAGCGCGTACTTGCGTTCCGTTGCAGCCTGGTATCGCTGCGTTTCACCACGGCCCTCATCTTGATATCCCTCCCGCTCTTCCTCACACATCTCCTCGTGTTTCATCAACATCGTCGGCCACCTTTGTTATTCGTACCCAGCACCGAAGCATTGGTTCTATCCGCATTCCCGATAGCCTGGTTTTATGGATTTCTATATTACACTGAGGTTCCCAGTCTTGTTTCGGTCCTGCTAACCGTCATCCTTGCCACGCAACACCGGCATCTGTCTGCGGCGGCGGTGTGTCTCATTCGCTCAATGTCGTTTAATCCTTTAAACTTTGGCCCCGTCCGGTAGCTAGGGGTCGTTAGCTGTCTTTTCCGCCAGACGAACATCGTATGGGTGATGTATGCATTTGCCGTCAGCCAGCTTATGCGCTTACGGTTCACACGCGGAAATATGCTGCTACATGACCCGCCCGCTTTGTCTGCTGGTCCAGGCGAGTAATATGACCTTCATTTTAACTTGACGACTACAGCTTCCACTTATTTCAGGAGACTTTCTGCAGTCGGTCATGAGTGCCCCAGCCGCGTTTCCAGAACTGTTCCTACAGTTCATGCCTTACATACCTGTGTTGGTATTATTTGGTGCATTCGTATTTTGGAATGGTGGCATCGTGCTAGGTGCGGGATCTTGGAGGTAATCTTGCTGTATCCATGAATTTGACCATCGTTTTCCACATTGCAGGCGACAAGGCTAACCACGTTCCCGTGCTGCATGTACCCCAGCTGTATTACTTTATCGCATTCGCAACATTGATGGGATGGCCTGCGGTCACTTTTGGTCGCGGCGGTCCAGTGACACTTGTGCGTGAGGTCGCTTACCGTATGTTTGGAACTAGAGGGTTCGTCTGACTCGACAAGGAAGAGAAGTCGCTAATATATTAGATTTAGGAGAGTTGCGTTCACGGCCTTGCTTTCAGCACTCATGGCGTTTACAGTGCACGAGTTCACGTGGGTTACTTTCTGTCTTCTATCGCCGCAACTGAATTTCTGCCTTGGGTTATAAAAGGATCCATCATCCGTTTTTGCTTGCCGATAATCGCCACTATACCTTCTACATGTGGCGCCGGGTGTTCATGTTGCATCCGGTTGTACCTTACCTGTTCATACCAGGATACCAGGCATGTGCGTGGGCGTGGTGGCTGCGTGTTGGTGAGACAGGTTGAGTGCTGTTGATCAAGTTCACAACTGACCCTGGACGTCATCGACAGCTGGTGACCAGACGTTGCTGCAGACCCTAGTTCTTCCCCTTGCGATCGTGCCAACGTTGTTACCTACCCCACTTTTGGAACCACGGTATTTTTTGGTGCCCTATATTCTCTTGCGGGCCCAGGTGGTGGATATCAGTTCTGTGGGACTTTTAGTTGAGGGTCTGTGGTATGCGGCGATAAATTTTGCGACGATCTACGTGTTTTTGTACATGGAGCGTGCGGGAGTAGGTAGATTTATGTGGTGACTGACAAATACAAACACGGTTGTGGCTTTCAAGTTGGTTTTCGAACATTGACCGCGACGACGACCGCAACGGGTACGACAAGACAGATATTAACGCGAAGCACACCGTAACTGTCTGGAACAGTCTACTGATCTCTAACTCTTGAAACATTCACAGTGCAACTAGCAGACCGTCCTCATGGCCTCCGAAGCCACCAAACTTTCTCGTCCACCTAAACCCTCAACACGCTCCTCCCTCCGCCATTCCCTTAATTTCACGTCTGTCGGAAAGGCTCTCGTCGACGTGATCAACAAGGATAGCCGCGACCGCGACGGCGCCCAAAAGAAAGCCAGAGAGCCCGCGCGTCGCCTCAGTCTCATGGGCTCCACCACCGTCACCAACTCTCAGAAGTCAAAGTCCCCTGCTCCCCCACATGCGAAGGAGGACAGCCCCTCCTATAAAACCATAACCCGCAGGAGACAGTCTGCCCTCCTCAAGCATACGGACGAGCATGGTGTCAAAACCACAGAAACTGCCCCCTCTAGCCCCTCTAGGCGCTCGACACTGCGTTCCAAGACTGCCTCTTCTACCATCTCGTCTGCTTTGCCAAAATATCGTCCCAAGTCGGCGATCATTGAGCCGACCAAGAAACCACTTTCTCCCATCCGCGCAGGAACTCGGAGACGTTTCAGCACCTCGGAAGAGGATGATAGCGAACAAAGGGATTCTCCCAAGGGCAGAGGTACCTTGCGTGGCTCTACGGACAAGGTCGAGAGGCCTATCAGTCCATTGCCACACAGAGCGTTGGCGGTCAAAGTCAATCTCCCCAGCCCCACCGTGCCTTCCACTCCCACCAAATCCAGGATTTCTCAATCATCTCCCGCCGCATCTGGCTCATCCCCAGCCCGTACTGCGTCAACGAGACCAGCGAAAACAGTCAAAACTGCTGTAACTTCGTCTCCGTCGCGAGCCGCTACAAGACCCCCTTCCTCGGCTTCGTCGTGCAGTTCGTCTCGTACCCATCCCTCACCCCTAAACCCGACCTCCGTCAAGAACGCATTCGGTTTTGGTCGTTCGAAAGCTTCCAGTCAAACCAGCAGCCCATTGAGGGGCACCGTACGTCAACCACCAGAGTCTCCGCTTGCCCATCACGCACGGCAGGCTTCCGTCATTAGTCTCAGCGATAAGGGCAGAGGTTTTCTAGCACGACTGTCGCAGAGCGATGAAGGGACCAGTGAAGACAGCGTGGAAATCGACGATGTGGAACTACTTCTTGCACCGGTGGCATCCCTTGCTGCGCCAACACCTGCAATCCCAAGAATCCGTACGACAATGTGTCAAACAAACGACCCCTCGGAGCTTCAGACACCCTCCCGCCCGCCTAGCCTTCTTCCAACCCGTGCCAACCTCTCCTATTTGTCGCCGCTCCCTCCCTCGGAGAGCTCGCCGGCACTGCGCCCAAGGGCCCGTGGAAACGAACAAAATCGCGGTTCAATCTTTTCATGGGAGCAGATGGCAGTTGATAATTGTCAAATTCTCGCACGAGAGGACTTGGAGAGCAGGTTGGCGGATGTTGTGGCTCCTTTCACCCCAGGTGGTCCCTCTCCGAACACAAGCACCATAGGCCTGGAGGTTCCAGAGACCCCCAATTTATCTGCTTTGCCGTCTCCATCTGGTTATGGCTCAATCTCGCATGTTCTTCTTCCCGATGTAACCCCTTCTCCCGCAGTCCATCACCTAAACGCAGTATTTGAAACATCAGTTGACCTGCCGTCGCCCTCAGATTCCAGTACCATTACACTACTCCGTCTACAAATCGCGCAGGCTGAGACTATAGCAAAGGAAAGGCTCTCGCGTTTGCAGGAACTCGAGGAGCAGCTTTACGCAGCAAAGCAGTGTCGAATCAGAGAAACAGAGGAGCTTGCCAGGCAGATCTCTTTTCTTGAACAACGACTACATACCAGCGTAGAGTCAAGGGAGCGGATGGATGAGGAACGGGCTGCGTTCACCGCATCACTGCAGGACGAATTGAGACAGGCAGAAGTCCGGTGCGACCAAATCTCACAGGCGGGCTATCACCGAGGTTGGCAGTCGGCTCGCGTTGAGTGGAATGCCATGCTCGCCAATGTGCACAGAAACTGGGAAGCATCATGTGCCGCCAAGGAAGCTTCTTGTTTGTGGTCTTCAGTGAAAGACCAAGCTGACGACGAAAGAAATAATATACAATCCACTCGTGAAGTATTGAACGCCTTCATGACTGTGCTGGATCACAATCAGGAGCGTTTGCAAAGTCTACTTACTTGATTCACGTGAGCTCTCTTTCAATGTGATTTTGAATGAAGTCGTTCACATCTTGTTTACAGGTCCCATTTACGAACCCATGCATGTCTCGGACGAATACCCATCTTTGTTCAATCGCATGTCTAGTCATCAATTTTTAGTCATGTCCTCTGTAAGCCGTTGTACATGGTTCATTATACAAGATGTTTGCGAACATAGTGTGAGATTAGAGGTATATTCGCTAAGCATAACACTCCATTGCTTCCATGCAAGCGTCTAGCAAACATGCGTGATTGTTCACAGGACCGGCCTGTCCTATGCGCATAGTGACAGCCTTCTGGATGGTATCTCGACTATGCAAGCACTTAAGCACTTGAGTAGAACATACTTACAGCTGCACTCACTCAATGGGTCCGTATGCCACTCTTACATTGCAACGCGTTGAATTAACCAATTCGGGCCACGAGGAAAATACCGAGGTATCGAACATAAATGATATCAACGCCTTGGCTCCGAGGCTAGGAAATAAGACGGTTGCAGTGGCAGAGAAACCACTTGGCGTCTCCTCAACTGAGAGGGGAAACTTGATAGATACAAGTTTCAGTTGTGCCTGGAGCTGCGAGCAAGACGACCAATAGTCGCCGAGACATTGGACGATCTGCCAGCAACGGGTCAACGCTGTAAGGTTGATGCCAAGTGCGATACGTACTTGATGAACACCTCGGGCACCGTATTGAACGGGAAGTTCCTTGGCTGTTTGTAACATCAATGCACTTGGGATAGGAACTTCTTTGTGCTTGATCTTGACATTTCCGATTCGTGTGATTTGTATGTCTGCAATGGTCGGGCGGAAGTTCACACAAGGAATGGATACGCAATAATTCGATGCATAAGTGAATTCAAACAATTCCGGGAGAACCTTGGCTATTTTCCACATATGCAAACTTTGGAGGGTCTCCAGTTCATCTGCTCGGCGATTAAGTATTCTAGTAATCGTTAAGATACCGGGACTTGCCTTTGAGCTGGAATATCTCAGCACGCGTACTTGTTTTCTGCATATGGATGCGTCGTTCAGCATCTTCCACTACTGCCGTGACCTCTTTCTTCTGGGATTCAATTTCACCAAGTTTTTCCTGCAGACGCGCCAGCTTCGCCTTTGCTTCTTCGACATCGGCATGGAAAGTATCCAATTCCGCACTGAACATTGGTAAGATGCTAACGCAACTCATAACGGATACGCACACACCTTTGTTCGGAGAGCGTAGTTTTCAACTCGTTTAGATAACCCTGGTCGCACCCTTCGAGCTCCGCCACCTCAGCCTTCTCTTTCGTAAGTTCCTTCACGAGTTCATCATACTCATTCTGTAAACCGGGGACTACGTGTTGTGCTTGCCTTATGATTCCTTCGAGAGCTTTGGCGTCCTAGACGAAACGTGAGACCGATCTTGGGAGACGTAGCCTTCCACCTACCGCTTCCAAGTTCTCGAAACCTTCATTTGCCTTCTGGTACAACTGTTCGACCCATTGCATCTTCCAGTCATACCACTCTGACTTGGCTTGCGCATGGTTGTGGACTTTGATCAGTTTGAGTTGGTGCACTAACTCGGCCTGCCCGCTCTCATCGGTAGTAACAAATTCTTGAAAAAGCTGAGGCGTCGCTTTCTGGGCTTCCGCTTCCGCTTCTCGATGTATCTCCTTGATCCGTTCAACCCACGTTTGCAAATCTTTATTGACATGATTATAGAGTTCGAGTTGGGGGACATTGACAGCCATCGCAACTACGTATTCAGAAAGAGGAATCTGCGTCTCGGTAGATGCCCTTCGTGATGGGCGTAGCGCAGAGGGGTGGGCAATGGACCGTCGGGGTGCAGCAATGTCGTCCATAAATCGGATACCCGTCATTTCGAAGAACTGTTCGATGGATATTCGGGGCGTTTGGGAATCGTCCACGCCTTCCTCTTCTACTTCGCCTGTCCATGGTACGACATTAGGATTAGGCTGCATATTCTGACCATCTGGCAAAGCAACCAAACTCTTGCCAATAGGAGACACAGATTTAGAAGACTGTTCTTGTCCCTGCGGGTCGTTAACTTCTGCAGTGCTGCCTTTTGGTGAACCGTTTTCCGCAAGCCCCACGCTCTGCGAAATTGTAGTTCTCCTGGTAGGCGAGACTCGGCTAGAAAGAAACCCCACTACCATCGGATCAGGAAATATGTTTCCCAAGCTCTTTCTTTGTGCAAAATATCCTGACGGTCGTCGAAAACCGACCGATGTACGTTTACTCGGTCCAGCAGGTTGCTCCTCGACATGAAAGGGTGCTAACATGAGCGGCGAAGCCCTGGACGGTGACAACAGAACCCGGACAGCACCGGTGCCACGCCCTGGTGTAATTGAAAGTCTCTCTGTGCCAGCGGGCCGCCTGACTGGGCTCGGTTGCAGAACATGATCGGCATCCAAGGAATCATTTACTCGCTTCTTTGGAGAAGGACGAGCAACAGGTGGGGCAAACGCAGCAGAGAACCTTCTGGGTGACGGAAGTACTTTGACAGGAGAAGACGAACGCGAACGGGCAGTAGAGGCGGAAGGGTTGCGAGGTTTCGGCGTGAGTGCGAAATTCAATGAATCTGAGGTGGCTGTGGGTCGCGGAAGACTTTCCGATGGTACGGGTTGCCCTTCGGGTGCCGTGGGTCGAGGTACGCTAAAAACGGGAGGTCTCTGCGACGAAGTCATTGGCTCTGCTGGGGCTGCAACGGGAGCGACGAGATCATCGTCAGCTGGTACCACTGGGTATAAGGCTTCTTGGGAATCAGCAGAAGCGGCAACTGGTGGTAGAAGTGATTGAGCGACTACTGGATGAGTATCTTCTAGACCAGTAAGTGGCGCAGAGGAGGGTGATTCAGATACCAATCGATTAATCACTTCCTCCTTCGATTCCTGGCTACCGAAAGCTGAAGTTTCGGTGGAATCAGCACTCTGTCCAATATTGACACGCCTCATAAGTTGGGTGACGTTAATGGTCCGATTTCCGCCTTCGGCATCACCAACGTCCTCGTCCATAAAGCTATCCTCGGTTGTTGTAAAGCTGTCTTCTCCTCCCCCTTCGCTTCCAGCCTCACCAATACCAAGAGAAGCTCGTGCGGCCTGTAGCCTCGAAACTGCGTCGGTGAGTTCCATTTCTTGTACATCGTCGCCATCACCCTCGCCATCATCATCCGACGAGGGAATATATGGTGTGTTTCCTGAGTGCGTCACAGAACGAAGGGCTAACCAGGCTTCACTTGGTGGCTGAGGTGGGCGGACGAGGGGAACTGTAAACTCCATTGGTTGCGATGCATCACCTTCTGAGACAAAAGACTGGGATTGTACAGATTCTTCTTCAGCATACGATGCGTCATTGGGTACATCCTGCTGGTCGTCGTGAACACTTGTCGTCGACTGAGGTATGGAGAGATTCGCCAGTGGCTGCCGGTTGACTCCGAGAGACAGCGAGCGTTTCCTGATGATATCTCGGGGAACAACTTCAGTCACGTCCATGTCGTCGCCATCGGACGCGGCATCGGTGTTATTGAACTCGTCATCGATGGGGCCGTCCGTGCCAGCCCCGAAAAACGCGGATGGGGAAAAGCCGGTATCGTCTGTATCCATTTCCATCGACTCCTCGCCACCATCCTCGCTGAACACCATCGAGTGGCGAGCGGAACTACGGCGACGATACCTGTGTGCACCTGGATAGGCATTCTCGTCATTTGCGACCCCAGGCGTGTCGGGCTCCGCCTCTACAGCGGGGGACGACTGAGGAGAAGCGGTGCTGTTTGTGTTGCCATCTGGGACCTCGAAGAGGCGCACATGAGCATGATTGGCAAAACTGACGCGTCTGCCCAGTGATTTGCGGGCCTGATTGTCATCGCGGTAGTCGCGCGTGATGTCCATGGATTCTGTTACATCGTCGGCGTCCTCTTGGGCATTCGCGGCGGCCTTGAGGATACTTTTTCGGGGCGCCTGCGAGGGGTTAGTGAGCATGTGGTGGATGTGGGTCAAAGGACGTACGAGGGAGCGGCGGGCCTTGGCTGCTGGGCTGAGCTGGTCGCTGTGCGCGATGGAGTGGGCGCGACGTTTTCTGCCGGGGTGTGCTTGGCTCCTGTTCGCTGCTGCAAACGAGTTTCGTCGTGTCATGCTAGTACAAAGTACAACGCGTATCGTCACATGACCTCATCTCATCATCCGTCTAACACTCTTCCTCAGCCCCGCCTGCCCCATCGCCCCGACGACCTCCTCTACCTCGTCCTCCGTCACGATGTTCTTCTTGCCCAGTTGTCTATAGGTCGCGTTCGATGAGTTCTCGATAAATGTCATTCTCGGTCTACGCACCTCTTCTTTTTCTTCACCGCATCAGTGGCATCTGCGGTTTCCGTACTAACTCCCTGGCGCCCTTTCTTGTTGGGAAGTACGACCACCGAGTCGTCCGCTTCATCATCTCCTACCGACAGTTCCTTTATCCCCCGCTCAAGCTTGGACACCGCCCTCGCTGACTTGCCTGCACTTGTTTTCGGGGCCTTGTTGCGTATTGCCTTCTTTCGGTCTCTGGCATTCTTTGCTGCCGCCGGAGGGATATAGTCATCCGATGCACCATCATTGGTCGAGGCAGCATCTTCGTCTTCGTCCATGCTTTCTACATTGTTCTCGGAAACGGCGTCTGTACCGTGACATTCCATAGTCTTTGCATCCGTGGCAGAGTTCCCCTTGCCGTTGAGTGGAGAGGCAGGTATCTCCGTCTCGTCGTCCTCAGGCTCGGACTAGATCAGTTTGGTTTGTGTTTCATCGCAAATCATGAACAACGTACGTCTCCAACAATATCTTCAATCTCGCCTTCCGAATCTGATGCTCTCGCCGCCTTCTTCGCGGTTCCGAGAAAACCAGCTTGGTGCAACATGTCAATCTTGGCATCCATTTTCCGCTCATTGCGTTCCACCTGTCCTGCTCGTGAGGAAATCTGTCTCGTGAACATTCTGTTGATGTACCTCACTCATGAGCCTTAGCGCGTAAGTTCTCTCAACAGCACGCATTCTTTCTTCCATCTCTCTCGTCACTTCCTCTCGCGTCTCTGCCTCCACCATAGCGCACCGCATTTCCGCCTCGTAAAGCTACAAAATATTTATCACCAAGTAGCTCCAAGCAACTTTAGTCCGATGCGTACCCTTAGCCGTAGATCCTCAATTTCATCGAACAAGGCATCCACTAATGGATTGATAGGTTCGTCATCACCATCCTGATCATCGTTCACTTCTTCATCCTCTGCGGTCGATATTAACGACTCGCTTAAAATCCCTGCAATTACTCTTACCTTCTAGGATCTCTAGATGTGCCTCACTTAGCTTCTTTCCTAGCCCAGAGCTCGATATGGTCACTTTGCGTGTCACGGCACGTGGCAGGCCCGACTTCATAGTTGTGCTTGGCTTGGGAAGGTTCGTATGGATGCGAGGTACGGGGGCATTGTTCACTATCGTTGAAATCTCTCTTGCCAGCGCAGAAAATTTCATCACATGCGAGTTTTCGTCAAACCCGGTGTCATATGGGTTAACATTTACTATCATAGCCTGGCCAGCCAAATAAATCAGTAATAGACCAGTTCAGAATGAAGTGACGTACGACTCTGCCATCGCCAACGAAGTAATCCATGAGAATCTCGGTCAACTTGCTGTGTCGGAAAGGTACAACAGCCAAAGCTCTTCTTACATCTCTGGTATCACTTTGGCCTGGGTTGGCAAGACTTTGAGCCAGCCGCTTCTGGTTTAACCTCATAACCTACAAGCATGATCAAACCACGGCATGCTCGAGTTAACACATGTAGCTACCTCCATGCACTGTCCCAAGACCATGAGGGACTTGTTGATGTTTCCAGCCTCCTTGAGTCGGTCGCCAGTGGTCTGAGTATGCTTCGTCCTTTCTGATCCAGCCAGATCAACAAGAGTGAGTCGTGATATTTGCACTGAGCCTGGGTCCTTGCACATGCTGGGTTGAGTGGACAGTCATGTAAGGACAGCAGGAGGCTTACATCTCGCTCGCCACGGTGATTTCTGAGAACCTTTATGGTGATCATACTGTGGCTCCGGCTGCTTTGACTATTGGCAAGCGTTCCAAACACGCGCCTGTGAAGTTGCCCAAGTTTAACAAGAGCTTTAGCTTGTGTGGCACTGGTAACGTGAAGCTGCTTGAGACCGGAAATATATCTCCCTGAATTCCCAGCGCTACTCTCATCCATTGCGTCGTGTGGGGGAGAAGGTTTCACTGCGAGTGCCCTTCGGGTCACGAGAACTCCGTTGGAACCTTGTCCAGCGAGGTTGGGTATACCGTGCGGAACGCCTGCCACCCGATTTTTCTGGATATCTGAGTCATTGACTGAAGAAAGAAGGTCGTAGACTTTTTCATTGTACACTTCCACGTAAGAGATCCAAACGGAATATTCGTAGTTGCGATCAAGTTTAATTGTCGTCGAATCAAGATCAAGATCGGTGTCAGAAGGTGTCATATGCTCGGCCAAAACCTCAGCCAGGGCCGGTTCAGCCGGAACGTCGACATGGATGGGCGGGTTGGTTGCATCTGACGGATTGACTTTGTCTACCCCATAGAGTCGGACAGGTCGACACTGAGTATTTTATCAGTCAGCCCATCGCCGTGTGATTGCTCACACTCACGCGTCCGTCACTTTGTAGACCTTCGACGCTGTTGAATATGACGTCCAGGGTCCTTGGCAGAATTCCACCCGAGCCAGGTTTATCGCCACCCTGAATAGTGTAGGTCTTTCCGGAATTCGTGACCCCATAGGCGAAGAGAAGACCATTTTGCCCGTCCAAGAGGTCTCGAACAAGGGGAAGTGTAGTTTTAGCGAAGAAATCGGTTTGTGGAGTGGACGGAAGAAAGACGTGAGAAAACTTGTAGATCGAGGAAGGAGGCGTCGTCGATGCCCGATAAATAATTCCAGATGGTCCACGTCCATCGCTGGATGGATCTGTCATCCTAACCGCGGTTTCCGACAGTGGATCCAAGTAGGGCATAGCAGCGGGCTCATCGTCACCCAGATGCGGTCTTATGCGAAGATAGGCCTATTCAAAGGAAATACACTAATATTAATATGCGTAGGATTTTCTGCGCATACCATGATCGGTTCTTGTTCTGATAGAGTCGCAGGCTTCGTTGCCGGTGGCTTTGCGGCCCTCTTTGGTGCAGTACTTTGTTTTGCATCAGCGTTTTTCCTTGTGGCTGCGGTCGACCTGGTTGTTGGCTTTGTCTTGGTCGCTTTCAACATCGTAGGAAGGTTCAAAGTATCGGCATGAACACGCGTTTGCAACGCGTCGAGCCACGTGACCTTGATCTTATCATTCATCTGGATGCTCCCAACACCAGATCTATCGCATCTCTCCAACGACGACAAGCGCCATGTATACGACCCGGCAGGTGAGCAGGCTTCACATTTGGCATTTAACGACTGACATCCCCGCAGAGGACACTTTCTTGCTTCTGGACGGCCTTGAAAAAGACGTAGAACAACTCAAGGCTCAGAATCCGCTGATATGTCTCGAAGTAGGGTACGTCCACGCCACGACGATCTGACCGCTTCCTCAAGACCCAACTTAGGTCTGGATCCGGTTGTGTGTCTGCTTTCCTAGGCTCAATCCTTGGATCAGCAAATACTCGTCTGTCATTCCTGGCTAACATATGTGATCCTCGGGCTCGTCTCAACTATAACAGTTTACCTCTGCACTGACATCAATCACCGTGCTTCCATCTGCACCGCTGCCACAGGAAAACAGAACAAGGTAATTCTCAGCATTGCGTACCTTTGTTCGAGCTCAAGTCTATCCAGGTCCCCCTGAACCCAATTACGTGTGACTTGTATAAACCACTGTCAACGCGACTGCGACATGGTGTTGACATTATAATGTTCAACCCCCCATACGTCCCCACAACCCATGAAGAATCCTTCGACGCACAAGGTGACGCTAGCATCGCAGGCTCTTGGGCTGGAGGACTAGACGGCATGGAAGTGACAAATCGTTTTCTAGAGGTGGTTGAGGTATGTCGTACTTTCGATCCGCATGCAACAAATTACCTCCCATAGGACAGGATTTACTGTCCGACGATGGCAAGTTCTATCTTGTAGTAGTGACACGGAACAATATCCCAGAGATTCGTGAAAGGATGCGGAAACGATTTAATATGAATAGTCGAGTACGTGCCATTTTCTGAAGCGTCACCTCGCTGATGGGCCATCCATGCCCAGGTTGTACTACAAAGACGAGCTGGAAGAGAGCAATTGTCCATCGTTTGCTTTTCTCGGTGCTGAAATATATTAAGGAAAAGAGGATCGTTTAAGACAGCGTTACAACAATCAGGTTCATAAGTGTTAAAGCAGACAAAACAAGAAGGCTTTCAGATGATGATCAAAACCATATGCCGAACACCAATGCCAAAACATGTAGTTCATGGTCCACATGTTCAACTGTCATCCGGTCTGCGGCCCCTAATACTAAACCTAGATGGTGATGCTAGATGCCGTTCACTGACAGAAGGATCTTGATGATTTGGATTGGTATCTCCGTCGAACTCGAGCCGTAAACGAAGCTGACCAGCTTCACGTAAATCGAGGGAAACATCAGCTGTCGCGTTTCGACCGGGAAAGATATAATTCCAGATCTGAAGCGACCATATCAGCACACGTGGGAATTTCAACAGAGTTCAAAGGTACGAACGTCAACTTCTCCCTCTGCAATCAATTTATCCTTGCCAAGCGTCTTGTGGTCGTAGATCCACACATGCATTCTTGGGGTACGTGCGCTGGCAGCGAAGATGAAAGATTCGTTCCTACCATCATTAACACCTGAGAAGGCGACTGATACCAATCGCTGACTCACCATTCTGGAGACGAAGTTTTGGTACCATGCTTGGTCTTGAATTCCCTATCACCGACACGCAGTGCGGCGTACGGTCTCACATCGCCCCCCGGAAGACTCTTTGCACCGAATACTACTACCCGAAGCGATCCGGGCTCTGAAGGAGGTGCCCCCGTACCTTGAGGACCAGATTCCGTCGAGGGGAAGGCAGCAGACTCGCGCGTTGATACTTGGTCCGTGGTACGTGTAGGACGTTCGGGCAGGGGTTCTGCGGGTGGAGCAAGATTCTCTGATGATTTGTCACGATGGAGGAACTCCTTTTTGAAGATGTCTCCTACACCATGAATACCGTGAATGACACCTTTGCCTGCACCCATTGGCAATGCACTCAGTTGGGTCATCGCACGGCCAGCTGCAGAGAATGTGGTTGTCGTCTTGCGAGCCTTCGCAATGATCTCAGGAGCAAATGTTAAGCGAATGCGAACTTGACCCTTTTCGCCATGTTTCTCCGTGGATAGGTTCACAACACGCTCCGCAGGCTCAAAAGGCTCTAAATCATCTAGCGTGATCCTGCCAGTTCCCAGGCTTTTTGATTGCTCGAGTTGATTCCAGTCGAGGACTTCCACTGAAAAATCCGCGGCAACCCGAGAAGGCTAGAGAGACTCGAATGACGCAGAAAGAGGAAGTTTCGCAAACTTACCACATTAACATTGAAAATTTCCGACCATTCAGGGTGGAGAGTCTTTTTCTTCGTCTGTGACTTGAATACCTTGAGCCCGTTGAGGGTGAAGACCGCGTATGGGTCGGATTTACCTGTTACGAGGTGTCATTATAACGTTGTAACATATGTGCAACGTCATACCCCCTCTGTCGGCGGCTATGAGGTCTCTGCCTTCCATCAAGTCAACACGTAAGACACCTTGATCTGTACATCATAAGAGACTTTTCTGCAGTTGGATAAGGTAACATACTGTTAATGCTCTCTCGTGGTTCCAACTTCACAGGGACAGGGACGTAGCGCGTTTCAATTTCGATGGTAGAAATTTTGCTTTCGTCTTCCACATCAGTCAAGATAATTGATTCACGACAGTACTGTGTGCGAATCGAGTCACAGTGTAATAATATTTGTAACACCCAACTTACAAGCGTTGTTTCGAGGAAGGACTTGGCGCCACCTTTCCATTCAGCGATGACGTTGTCCTTGTCACCTTCTGCACTTTCATTTAGCCGCAACCAGACGCGACCGAAATCAAGCTCCTTGATGAACCCTTCCCCTACATGTTGCCATTGTGCACGCGTACTGCGAGCCTTGCCTGTACTGAAGGCCGGCCAATACCCGTCATCTAAAAGAACTTCCAAGCGGGCTTTCTTTTGAAGTTTGCCCGACAAAACATTGAAGATGATAATACCGGACTCTAAACAAACATTGAGCCTCACGAGTATCGTATCCAGAGTCGACGTACGGTGCTTCAACAGTTCTTCCTTGTCCAGCTCCAGCCCAGAAGGTTGTTTCTCTCCCTCAACTTCGAGACCTTTGTCGCCTTGCGATCTACTTTCTACTCGGGATACATCAATGGTGGTGCCTTGCGATGGGTTCGCTGCATGTATGACTGGCTCTGACGTCGAATGGTCGACTACAGCGGTTTGAGATGATGCGTTTGCAGCATTCGCAGTGAGGTCACCACCTGCTACGCCATCCATGGTCTTGGCAGCCTTTTGGATTTCATTCTCTTCTACATCAAAGCCGACGTGTCTGAGAGCCAGAGTAGGAACAAACTCAGCGACAAAATGAAGTTGTCCCTTAAATGCATTCCCTCCATCGAGTCGAATGGGTTGGACAACCTCTTTCCTACCAGTTGATTCATGACGAAATTTGGTATCCGTAGATGACTCCAGAGCAAGATCGCTGACACGAAAGTCAACAGAGCCAAGAGAACGGTCCTGAGGGACGATTACAAAGATAACCATAAGAGAGGCACTATACTTACTTTGGTCAAGTGTTGATAATCCATCACTTCCATAAACAAGGACTGCAAAATGGTAAGGTTATGTTGTAAAAAAGTAGACTTTTGCCAACCTCTTTCAATGAATGCACTACATACTTTGGTTGATATGGTATCAAAAGGGCCATAATGGAGACATACCAGGAATGTAAATGATTTGATCCCACACAGGATTCAAATCTGCCGCGTAACAAGATAAATGCTTAACATAAAGGAGAGAGCGCGGTGCATACTGTTGTTGATCACCTCTGTCCGCCCCTGAATGACATCGTTGACTAGAACGCGCACGTAGGGATCGCTCTGGAATGAGATATTGGGTGCTCCCGCCTCAAATAAATTTCGGTGGACCCACCTTGCCGCCGAGTGCAGCCTCCACATTTCTTGAAACAGCTGTTAGATGCACTTTTCGCAACGATGCAAACGACTTACTTGACATCTGTCGCCTTCTGAAGCCAAAGTCTCACAACACCGATTGGTGGGACATATTGGGAAACACCACTAAGAGCCCCTGCCATATGCAACGGCTTCCACTCAGCACTGATCCTGACCTTCCCCGTCTTGCTCAAGGGCCACCAGTCTCGTCCTTCCGAAGCTCCCGTTGCAAGCAAGTCCTTCAAATGCACAGACATGGATCCAACCACGGGGTCCTTCAGGAAGTCTCGGTCGTCCACAACTTTGACGGTAATCGTTGAAGAATGCTTATCTGGGCACAAGAATTCGGTGCTAGACTCCCAGACTGGATTGTTCGTGTGTTTAATGATTTGTGACTTGTGAATAGGGGAAGTATCGGAGTCGAGATAGACTTTCGCAAAAGGGTTCAGTTCTCCGGAAAGTGACTTCGATGCGTCAAGTTCCTTAGCTTGGTGAAGAGCCAAACGTACGATACCAACGTCTGAGATGGTATTGAGTCAGATGGCGGAGATCGGGAATTGTGTACCAACTCGTTTCAGGTAATCGCTCAATGCCGTCAAAGATCTGAGGCTTGAGTACAGGATAATAAGTAACGTCGAATCGAATCTGTCCACGGTCCTTTCCGTCCTTGAGGATCGGTAGCTCGACACCCTCGAAAATGGCATCTTCATTGAGTTTGTTCAATTCAAATATTGCGGCACCAAGAGACGTATCTTTTCGGCGTTCATTGTAATCCAACACAGCGAGGACTAACTGGTCTTGTAACGAGTTAATGAGAATGAACTTGGTCTCTACCCAAGTCGGGTTGTACCTATCTAGCAGTCAGCAAGCAACGGGGAAGGCAATGAAATGCACCGACGTCGAGTGTCTATACTTCGTCCTTGCAAGCTCCTGACGGTTGTTGATAGAGATACTGACAAACGGATCCGGAGACCCTCCGCCGATCCGGCTGTACTTGAGTCCTCGAGCGGTGTGTACAGTTATTTGGATTGCCCCAATTGCTGCATCTAGGGGAGCACCCGACAAAAGTTGCTCCAGATTGAGCGTGAAGATATTTGGGTCGTACATCATGGGGCCGATATTTGCGTGGACCATGTCACGGATGAAATCAGAGAGCCCAGGGACCTATCAGGGATATTGTTAACAACGAGGTGAGGAACCGAAAGGTGCACCAACATGAGCGATATCAAAACCGAATGTCTCGCCACCAACTGGCTTTAAGACATAGTCGAAAGCAGGCTTCTCCAAGAAGCTGAGATCCACAATCTGTATGTGAGGAAAATTGGATACTAGTTTCATCCTGACCCTCAAGAGACCGCTGCAACTGATATCTTCAATTAAGATGGGCATAGCGGCAGTCGCCAAACCTTTTCCAATCCTCACGGACAATACTATTTTTGGATTAACCTTTCGTGCAGCTTGGCGTGGTGTCAAATCAGAGACATCGTTGGGAGCGAATGAAAATTCCCAATCCATCATAACGATGTCGTCCTCCGTGTTTGGGAAAGTCCGGACTCTCTGAATCCGCGGGGCTTTTGTACCGAGAGTGAAAGTAGTGAGACGCAGGGAATCCAGAAACGCAGGCGTGTTCAGGTTAAGGACTTGATCAACAGAGGCCACCACTGTGGCTGAGAGTACAGGTTCATAGATGAGCCAGAATCGATCCAGGAAGTTGTTCAACCAGTCGGCAGTCTCATGTTCGGAGGCCAGGCGAGTTTTAACAAGCTCGCGCTGGATATCATCACGCGCACGGCGACGTACGCGAACCATGGAGTTGATATAATATGTGTTACAGATCGCCAAAAGGATGATCAACCATCCCCATCCGAAGTTGAAGCGGGTCAAGAAATGAGACGAAAATACAGCCTTTGAAATGACGTCAGGCAAGGTAAGGAAGAAATGTGCCAAAGCGTACGAAGAAAATCAGGGCAGCGTTATGGTACCAGGTACCGTAGAACTGGTCGCTCAAGAAAAGTCCAAGTATGGACTTGTCTCTCTCCTCTTCCCCTTCATGAAGAGGGGTATCTATATTGGAAACGGCACGCCATCCGACTTTGTACCAGTCAGGGATCACAGGGGCAAGGGTGGTCGGGTAGCCACCTGGTAAGGGCGAAAGGGGGGTGGGTTGCTCAGTTGCGTCGGTCACTGATTTTTCTGTGTCATGAACACTGATTATTGGCACGACATGCCCGTTTCCACTGCCCACCGAGACTTCTAAGTGAGACGCGTATTTGATTAGTACTCAAGAGGGGCACGTATGACGACACACCTCCCACGCCTGTGGGTTTGGTGTCGACAGGTGGAACGATTTTTGCGAGCCCCTCGCTGGCTGCAGCAGCTTTTTCTTTGGGTGACATGTCCGTACTGAAAGAGTGGACAGCAGCCCCTTTAGAGGCGTCACTGGCGAGTTCGGGCGGAATGTGTTCTTGCTGGCTTTGTTGTACATGCTCGTCATGAGGGACGGTGCTCGCCATGGTGAGCGATAAGGAAGGAGGGGGGAAAGGTGAACCAACGAGAGGAAGGCAAACTAGACTAGGACTAAAAGTAGTAGTGGAGACGAGCTTTCTTCATGGCCAGGACCCGAATTACCATCTTTATATAAATGCTTCCGTCCTCGGCGCACTTCCATATATAGGCAATGATCCGAACCCCGGCCTCACAACTCCGCCCATCCGCCCTCGACGTCCTCGCCGCCACCGACGATGGCGAGCAGGAAAATAATAACACTTGCTGCAACACGTATCCCGACACCCCTGTAAAGCTGTCCGACACCATTCCGCCTCAACCAACCTTGTCTGGCCTCCTTCGCGTCGTCCATTTGTACCTCTTCTCCGCGACCCTTCTCCTTCTCGGTCGTTCTTTTCCTCCGCGGACGCTTAAGTGGCAAATCCGACCTCTCTTCCGTCAAGATGTGCCACAGTGCGTCAACAACCCCGTTGTATGGCACAGGTCTCGTCTCCACACAGGTGCGCAGTGGCTTTGCTGTCCCACGCATTTGAATTTGCAACCTCCGGCGCACCGTCTCGATTGGCAAGGTCACTAGAAGACCTGCACATCCTGCCAGGACTTCTGCGAACGCCCATGTGACGGGATGCGTGTCTGCTGCAACATACGGACCTAGCCACAGTCGTGGTGCAATGACGGCGGGCAGGGTAACATGTATAAACGATCGAAGCCCTGTTTCAAGTATGGTTGGTATTAGAAGATGGGGGTGCAGGTATACACCTCGCAGACCACCCTCATTAGCTAAGATGTCGGAGAGGGCGTGAATAGGTCCTTTGTATGTTCCGTACCGTGACATTGACGACTGGGCGATCAGGCGCGTGCGGACGAGATCGAGGGGTGACAACAAAAAGCCGGTCAGGACGTGTGAGGCCACGGGTAGCAGCAGAGAAGGCCGATAAAATCCACCGTGTGACGGGAGGAGTAGCGAACGAAAGAAGCTATCAACAAGTGGCTGTAGATTCGCAAAAGCGACGTCATGAATGCACGACGTCAGTAAACCTAGAAAGTGCGCAGAATGAGCTTCAGCAACCATTTCATGATCCTGTGCGATAAGTTACCTTTCCATATTGACAACCATCCCTCACCATGAAAACCAATGAGCCTATGAATCATACCAAACGTGGTACGAGCGCTGCCAACCGGAATAATATACTCTGGGCGTGTCCCGTCTTCCATAACAGATGTCCTAAGCATATACCCCCTGTCGTCTACAAGCTTTTGGGTGGATCGGCGAGTTGGAATAGCACCAGGTTCGATAAAGTATGACTCCTCTTCGTTTGTTGCCTCACTGAGCTACAGGCGCGTCGGCTAATCATGTTGGAAGAGTGTTTGACTTACCGTCTCTACCTCTTCTTCTACCTCCTCCTCGGACTCTTGCGTGAGCGCATCCTTCGGGACCCATTGAATCTGGAGGAGTAATCTTCCAACTTCCAAGGGCATCGCCATGGCAGTACTGCTATACTGAAGTAGCGCAGAAGCTACCAATGAACGGAAGAGGAGGGAAACATCGAGCGGTGAGGGCTCCCCGATGCTCAAAGAGGAAGAAAGGTCGAATATAGAGTTTGGAACAGGACGGGTAGTCCACTGATAGGATGCGAAGGAAGCGTTGGGTGCGGACTGCTTCGGGACAGCAACTGAAGACGGCGAAATGAATGTCCACTGGTTCGAAGGAGGATTATACAGATCACGGAGGGATGAATTTGAGGCCATTAGAAGGGTAATGTCTATTGGGTTTCTGAAAACCCTCTCCTATAATGGTGGTTAAACTTTCAGGTTCGTTCAGGTGATGGATGTTGAGTACAGACTTGGAGTAAATGGTTAAGTTAACGTTGTGCGGTGGCAATACATTATATTCCGCGTGACTTGCGGTAACAAGACTTGTTGAAGGCTCAGGCTACCGGATACTATTAGTACGCCTTCTATGTCTAGTACAAGGCTCATCGCCTTACTAGCCACTTTATCACCTCAGAATGTGAGCTGTTCGACCTTTGTGGCTGCGAAGACCCTTGACAAAACCCCCCCGTCTCCGTCACCTCAAACTTGCAAGTGATCGTTGTCTCCATCGTCTCCCGTGATGCCTCGCCGTCATTGCAAATGGCTCCACTGCACTGTTTATGACCCATGGCTCATCCACCATGTTCACATCATCGCATGGGATAAAGGTACCCGCGCCGTCATCGTACATAGGAAGAATTTACACCCATAGCCAGCCTCTCCGTAAGTCTCTCGGAGGGCACTCGCCGTCGATTCTTCGCAGTCTTTGCAATCTTTAGACAGTACTCACAGCCTCTCCCTTGGTGAATGCAGAATGCATACTATTCTCCATCTGAACTCGCACGGAAGAGAATAGACAGCACATATGACAACTCGGAAGTCATGTCTGAGGAGTACGGTCTGGGTCGACCTTGGCGCCGATCTGCCATTTGACTGGTACAACGGAACCATCATTATGAACATGCCTAAATTCACACGATTCCGACAAAAAGAGTGCCCGCTGCAAGGTTCGAACTTGCGACCTCAGGATTGCATAACCTCGTAGTTACTCACATCAGCGATATGAGACCTGCGCTCTAACCAACTGAGCCAAGCGGGCTGTTTGCACCGGTTGGTTCGGATGACAATGAGGGCATTGCACCGTGGGAAAGCAAACTGGAATGCCACTTGGGATCAGTTGAGTTGGACCCATTCCCGCGACACTGTCTCCGGCGTCGATACCACACAAGCAAACGCTTTCCTCCCCCATGCTCAACGCTCGCAAAAGGGAGGCATCTGATCCCATTCTCCCCACAAGACGACCGAAATATCCACGCGTCGACGAAAGCTCTTGGAGTACTTCTGGTGGAGTACATTCCGGCCTGACCGCTCGTTGGGGTCAGCTAGCACGTGAGGTAGTCGAACTCGCCTCGGAGACTATAAAGGCTTGGGGATCGCGTTCATCTCCGTCGACCACTTTACCGTACCGTCCCCCACGACTACGGCGTTCACCACCACCACTACCTCCTAGTTCTCGCCATCATCCAGTGCATACAGCGCCCTCGTTACACCCTCCACTTCCTGCCCATCCTACGATACCGAACGAGTTTCATCCGCACGAACGTCCAATTCGAACCGAACCAACCAGCTTGTCTTCATCTTTCCTGTCCGACCAACATTCCATGCAAAATTCTAACACTACCGATGCCTCCGGCAGCTCACTCCAATCAACGACAACGGGACCCACAACTGTCTCCCATTCAACTGTGTTGCCTCGCCATCAGACTGGGGATGACCTTTTGGCCAGTTCCGTACAAGAGTGTCGAAGAGCAGAAGAATTGAATAATGTCCTTAATCAAAGGAAAGGCAAAGAGCACATATATGCTCGGAAGGTGCGCTCGGCTATGTCTGCAGAACATCGCCACTCCATACTCACCTGTTCGTTATCGCGTAGCACAAAGCCAGGGTGAGAGAGGAGAGAGTGAAAGATAGAGAAGCCGTGATGAAGGAACTATTTGAACTGAAACGAGCAGGCGGTGCTGTATAAACCTTCATGTTTTTCTGCTGGTCTCATTGCTATCTTATCAGGATTCAAGTCGAATTTTGAAGACTTCAAATGTAAAGTACTCTTTACTTCGACGTGGTCGTGTATTGATCTTTTGCTGCAGCTTACATAGATTACCAAGCCCGACTCCAACACCTCGATGATCGCGACTCCATGTCGCGTACGTGCCATAGATTGCTTGTGACACGTATTCCGTATTCATGTTATGTTTTAGCTTCGGCGTCTTTGACAGACCTGCGCCTGAAGGAAGAGACACCCAACCTATCGCACCGCCATTCGTTTTCCGATGTACGCCACTTGAACCTACGCGAGGGTTGTCATTCTCATAGAGTCTCTAGTACGCAGATGTCCCCTTCCTGGAAAATGCAAAGAAGAAGTTGTTGCGGACACTGGCAAGGTTCGTTGTGCCACCGCCTGTTAACAAAGGTGTTCTGACTCTGTGTCCTGTTTCTATACAGCCCACCGACGAAGCCCTTCTCAGCCTACGAATGGCTTCGCCAGGAAGCGCGCAAGAAGGATGAGGAAATTGAACGCCGTTTCCGTCCTTCTCTTCCCAAGTCTCTGCCTCCGGAAATAGACAGACAAGTTGATGTACTCCTGGCTACGAAAGGTGTCATCTCGAAGATAGCGCGGGAACAGGTTTGCGACAAGGACCTCTCGCGTCTACTTCCGTGTCAATGGTTGAACGATGAGCTCATCAACTTCTATGGAGCAATGATTCTTGACCGGTCAGAGGCCTGTAAGGAAAATCCTGCAGCAAATGGAAGAAAGATGCCCTTGAACGTGCATTACTTCAATACCTTCTTCTGGTCTAAGTTACAGAGCGAGGGGTATGAACGGGCAAGACTTGCAAAATGGACCAAGAAGGTGCAACCATGTTCAATGTTCTGCCTGGATTTCTAACATTGTCTTAGTTTGACATCTTTTCAAAAGATATCATCCTTATTCCCATCAACCACAATAACTCTCACTGGACTGGTGCTGCCATTAATTTTCGTCGAAAACGGATAGAGTCATACGACAGCATGAACCTTGATCGACATCAGGTGTTTAAGGTCAATCTCCTTGTTTTCTGTTTAGAATGCTACGTCTAAATACTATCGATAAGTAGGGCCTTCGTCATTACCTTGATCTCGAATATCAGAATAAGAAGAAGAGACCCTTTGATTTTACGGGTTGGACGAACTATGGACCAGATGTTAGGATCTTTGTGTACCCAAGAACGTGTGAACTCACCCGCCTGTTTGACAGGATACCCCGCAGCAAGAGAATGGCTACGACTGTGGTGTTTTCACGTGCCAATTCCTAGAGGCATTGTCACGAGGAGAGGAGTCATTCAATTTCTCGCAGCGAGATATGGCCTACTTGCGGAGACGAATGATTTGGGAAATTGGACATGCCAAGTTTTTTGATGTCTCATAGCGCTAGTACTGCAAGCACCCGCCTGCACCCGTTAGACCTTGCTGAAATTTATTTCTACTATTCACAGCCTTTTTTTCGTTTTAGTGTAATCGCAGCGGTATTGAAATGCACTTGTTTGAGGGCAACAGATCCACATCATCTCGAAATTTTGCCACGAGTCATTGGACTGTACAACCTGTTGAGTGACCATTACATGCGGAATTCATACAGAAGCGCAAGGACTTGCTAAAGCTCAGAAGGAAAGAACCCTAGGAAGGTATTTCAATGTTGGTCATCGTGCTGACCGAGATTGCTTTGATCAAACTCTCCCGAATATCAAAAGCGAGTGGTAGAGTTCTCAAGCGAATGCTTGAATGTGCGTCGTCAAGTTCGAGAAATGAGTGATTATTGTCCTTGTTTGCTAAGAGGTTTCGTGTGAAATGAACCAACCAAGAGGTCGAACATTCAGAACTCGCGTCGTCACCGTCGAAACCACCACACAACGATAAAGAACCAAAAGACGAGCACTAGGAAGACGATGTACCATAGCCATCGACAACCTTGCCGCTCGGCCATATTGTTCATTCGGCGAAACGTCCCTGCAAGTACGCCTGACGTCTCCGCAAAGGCATCATTCTAGCAGTAGAACGACGCAACTTAGCCAAGAAACTGAAGGAATGGGAGCGTAACACACCATCTGACTGAGCTGAACGGTCGACTCCCGGACCTCGTTTCCAATACCGATCGTTATCTTTGTAAAGGAATGAGTATGGACAGAGACGTCACAAGAAACGTCACTTACATTTTTGAGAAGCTTGACTTTGGCAGACAAGCCTTCCAACTGTTCGTCATTCTGGCCTTCCAAATCATCGGCATAGCGGTATCCTGAGGGGGCGTGAAGCGGCAGTTCGAACGGAGACGAGCGTCCCGAGGCAGGGGGGGTCAGACCGCTAAGCAGAGCGGAGCGATCGCGCAGTGAATTCGGCGCACGGAAGCTTTGGAGGGACCTCAGTCATCTTGGCTGCTTGGTTGGCGTGGGTGCTCACCGTTGGGACATGCAAAACCGGCTGTGCGTCGCGGTTGGTGGTGAACGGACAAGCCAAAGTGCATTGCATTTCAAGTCGCACACACATGCACGACCACTACGGTTACGCACCGCTTCCAGAATAGTATAATACGCGCGCTGGACCCAGCCCATGATGCATGTATGTACTGACAGTACTGTAATACGTATAGATATAAGTCAAGAAAGAGGCTGGACGCAACTCTGAAGTGCGGAAAGAAGAAACGACCGTACAGTCAATAAGATGGCAAACAGCGCGAAATAGTACAAGTCCATCTATTCGACAGAGTGCGCTTTCAGTCAATGCTCATCCGGTTGGGATTCATACTCATAGGGCCACCGTGGACTTGTCTGGATCCATTTCCGCGAGCGTGCCCCTTGTTTTTCTCGACTGGTAAACATGATCAGTGGTTCGAAACACGAAAATGAAAGCAATCTCTTACTCGACTCTTTGAGCCCCCTGCCAAAATTCCGCATCACGACTGCCGTGAAGATAATGGTTATAAGCAAGAGGAAGATCGCAATCGCAGCTGTTTGGGTGTGTTCAGTGTGGACCACCCGAGTGACAAGAACTTGGACTGACAGAAAGTGGTAAGCGAATGCCATACTTGAGCGTAGTCTGTGTTGCGATACTTGAGCAGTTTGTATGTCTGTTGACAAGTCGGCATGCAAGAAAAGAATGAAAGAGGACCAGCCCACCTTGTAGATGAAATACACCAATGCTCCAATGCACCCTGACATAAACGTTGCCATCATCCACTTGTTCTCATGGCGCGCTGCCAAGTGCCCCTCGATGAGAAGAACAACGGACAGAGGCAATGCAGCCCATGTGACGTAGTATTCCCAATCGGTGTTCGAGAGGACTAACCAGAGGAACTGCACGGAGAAACCAACCCAAAAGAAGAGATCGAACTTGACGAGACAGTGGAAAATTTGATAGCTGGCATACATTTTCTTGATGCGACGATCAGCGCCAAGAAACTTGTAAACCTTCCACCCGAACTCGTTGTAAATTTTCCACCCAAGGGCAATGTAGGCTATTTCCGCGGCAGAAATGACCACCGGGATGATGTTCGTGAGGGCGCTTACTGGTATGTGAATGATGCCGTCCGAAGTTGTCGTCAAACCCTGAATTTCTCCGATTTGTATAATGGCATAGATGAGAAAGAGAAGATTGAATAATCTAAGTCGAAACGTGAGAACAATATGGGATCCGTCCCAAACGACTGACATGAGACAAATGAATTGCAGGGTGTTCCGAGCATAGACTGCGTCCACTGCGAGAACGAGTTGAAATATGCTGTGCCGGATGTCAGCACGTGGACAGAAATGAACGAAGACGCATACTGTGCCAGTGCGAACACACTGAGGTACACGGGCATGTTCTTTCCAGAGTCCTGCAGACGAACGAAAAGATCGCCCTCGATGGCGAGATCTATCGTCGTCTCGACAAGGACAGTTATCACAAAGAGCCGGCATGCCCACGAGTCGGGGAGGATCTTGGGTGAGATGAGAGGGCGCTTCAAGGAAGGGCAACGTGGGCGGTCACCTGCTGCCACCACTTGCGGTGATCGATCAGCTTTTCCCGGTTAATCTTTGGCGGGTAGGACTGAGGGGGCCCAGGGGGCTCTTGTGCTTCACCGTGGGGCTTGCCACCGGGATATGGGGACTTGAAGTCGAGGGAAAACGAGGGTCCACGGGACTCGGGGTCATCGACTTGGGGGGTTTGGACGTTGAAGGTCTGATGGCGGGATATGCGCGAGTAGGGCTCCGCGTATTGGTCGATAAGGTCGTCGTATGATGATTTGAAGTCGTCTGCGGCAAGATGTGCGACGTTTGGTGTAGTGAGGTAGTCTGTGGAGCGGTCACCGAGGTTCGTGAGCGGGTGAGCCATGGACAGCGAAGGAACGTGGGGGAAAGAAGGAAAGTGTCGTCCTGCGAGCGTGCAACGAGTGAAACGGTTCAACGTCGACTGCGCTCAATTTGTTGGTCAAAAGTACTGGCGTGGGAGTCTATTTCGCATAGCTACACAGGTACACTACCAAGTCATGATCCATCGGTATCCGTGGACGAGCCCGTCTCTTCGCCTTCGACATCTGCCTGTCATGTCAGCCTCTAGCGCAAGCCGGTAATCGTACAACACACCGATCAGATAGTCCGGCTCAATCCGCACAGGCGGAGGGGGTGGCCGAGGTGGACTCGGCCGCTTCATCTGCACCGCCAGCCCACCCCTGCCCATCCCGGTCTTGGTGCCTTTCGGCCGTCCGCGTCTCGGTGGACCTGTTCCAGCGGGACTTTTTGCAGACATCGCAGACGACGCGGACGTGCCAATGGGTGTGCCACCCGAGGATTGGGACCCAGGTGTCGACGACCGCTCGCGATCCAAAAATGATGCGGTCGATGAAGATCGAAGCTTGGAAGGTACCTTGGACTGCGAGGACGAAACCTGCAGAGACTACCGTATGAGAGACGCATAGACAACACAGACTAGAGAACAGCAAACCTGACTTGCAAGGCCGTCCAGCCCCGTCTTTATTCGAGTGACGGGGGACCCTGCGTCACGTCAGAATCTGTCAGTCAAGTACACAAGCGGCGTGACGTACCGGATGTCTTTTGTTTCTTTGACTTCTTGACCGGGGAAATCTGTGGCGAACCGGGCTATCTCGCATGTGAATAGCAAATTCACGAAGAAGGTATACGAACGGCTAACCCTTTTGCGCTTGAGGTTGAAATCCGCTTCATCTGTGCACAGTGAGATGGTATTCTAGCGTTTGAAGAGTCACGATACCAGCAAATTTGCCCTTGGACTTTACTTTTGCTTTCCCGCTTGAGTTGTCATCTGAAACGTTACCATTTTCCGAGCCAAGATACGGTGACGCCGACCGGCCAGAGTCGATCGGGATCCTGAAAAAGATTGGTCGACCGCCACAGCATGATTCCACTGACGTCATACTTCGTTTTGAGATTTGTTGCACGCGCTGCCCCGCGTCGCACACCAGTTCCTATGCCCATGCATGAACTGAGATGGGGTGCATATCTGTTCGAAGCGACCTTGAAACAATAATGCGGCAACACGACAGCATAGCGATAATGGAACAGACCTGGCGTTTACACATCGTACATTCGAACAGTGTATTGCCGTCCTTGACCGTGGTTGGTGTACTCGTTCCGTTATTCGGGAGAGTTTTGCCCACCGATGACCCTGCTTCGGCGCCCTCTTGCAACCGCGGAGACGCTTGTCCACCACCCCCGTGAACTATGTCAAGTAAGCCCAAGAATTATCCGAGCATGCTGTGCAGCAGCCCCCACCTGTACAGCAGCTAGAACGGTATGAATTGACTGTAGTGTGATTATGAAGTAAGCGTACCGTGTATGACAGATCTGACATGGCGCTCGACTGCGCGCAATTTCGTGATGGCCTTGGAGGGCAGCATCCATCACAAGGTCGTCGAGCATGGCAGAGAAAAGTCTCGCAGCCTAAACGCGGTCAGTTCCATGACATAACAGGGCTTAGGCAACAGACAAGACTCGCAACGACTTCCTCTCTTTCCGACCTGGACATGGTTCGTATTCGTTGTGGGTGCGTTAGAGATCCAATGCCACCTACTATTGATCGCGTAGCACGTGACTTATGTATTACATGTTCCGAATTCGAGTCCATGAGATGTACTAGTTATGCCCTTCCGTGGACACATATACTTGGGCGGGCGGTACGAACCCTTCCTTGCCACTATTTTTGTCTCTCAGCACCCTCATAAGCTGCAAAAAGTCGTCGATGGCTTCGGTCGTCGTTTGAATGTGTACTACAAGCCGCGAGTCGCCGGTTAGTGTAATAGGACGTGGATATGCAGCAGCACAATTAACAACCTCATCGTATTCAACACCAATCGTAGAAGGGTCGAAAAATACCTGTATAGAATCTTAAACGGGAATGGTGGCCAGGAAAGACCTCATTTACCATGCATGTTTCTGCTGGATATAATATACCAACCCCAAGCTCCTCCAGCCCTCGCTGAAGGCGTCTCGCTAATGCGTGTACGCGCGGCAATTGCGGGAAATTGTGGCTAAGCGCATAAGCTGCGGCAGCGGCAAGAAATCCAGTTTGTCGCATCCCCCCTCCAAATGCTTTGCGGAACCACCGAGCTTTATTGATGAACACCTTTGATCCAACGAGGCAGGTTCCGATTGGAGCGCCTAGACCTTTGCTGAAGCAAAGGCTAGCGGAGTCAAAAGGGGCGCAAAGCTCTGACAGTGGCACCTTCGTTTCAACAGCTACATGCCAGAGACGGGCACCATCAAGGTGCGTTGGAATATTATTCTTGCGAGCAAACTCCGAAATTTCAATGATATCATTCTGGGGAAAGATTGTGCCGTGCAAAGTATTTTCAAGACAAATTAGATGAGTTGGTGCACTAGTCCGTGATAAATCGATGGATATCCGAACGAAGGAGAATCTTACAAATGAATATCAGATTCCAACACGACCTTGGCCATTACATCCTTCAAAGTTAAGTGGTGGCCTTTTAATGGTCAATATAATATGAGAGTAAAATTGGACGTCGGCAGACCGTTTGAAGGCGCAACTGGAATTGGGTAAGCTCCTGAGTGCATGGCAGCGCCTCCTGCTTCATAACTACGATATGCATTGTGCAATTAGCGTGAATCGATAATGGGAGGGCGTTGCGAACTTATTGATATGAGAACGGACATCAGTCAGTATGGAAAATGGTGGTTGACGTAAATGTGTTCGTATCGCTAATTGGTTTCCAAATGTCCCACTGGAAACAAAGAGTGCGGTTTCTTTTCCGGTGAGTCGTGCGATGTGCCGCTCCAAAGCGGCGGTGCAAGGGTCATGAATGACGTCGTCCCCGATCGATGCTTGAACGGCGTACTCATACATCGCCTTAGTTGGTACTGAGCAGGTGATTTCTTGAGCGTTCATTTCTATACACACTTTTCCTACCTACAATCGTATCGGCTAATCATGATAGGAGAAGATATGAGAAGGGCATGAGACAAACTCACTGACAAAGCTCCTGGACACTTGTTCACGCTGAGTTTCGTTATCGGCCATTTGTGTTGGTGTTAAAACATCTAACTTGATTTGCTCGGCGATTGCTTGAAACTCGGGATCCATGGTGGCAGGGTGTATGAGAGACGTTGCTTACATAACAGAGACCTGAGACCAGGCGGAATCAACGAGACTCATGTCCTACTCATTCTTCTTCCATTTTCGATGGGTAACGTACGTAGAATCTGAAAACATATCCTTGATAGTGCTCACATCCGATGGATCGGTAGGGTGCAAAAGCTGCTCAGAAGCGTGAACGAAATGCTGCCAAACACACAGACAAGGGTCCGACCAGTCGCACAAAAGTCAACGAGGCAGCGAAGACAATTGTCTGTACGACCTGCAGGCAGTCCTTTGTACGCTTTCGTCATAGAAATTTGCAACTCGGCGACTCTGATACGTCTCTTCCCCCAGTTACTGACGACGCGAGCTCCGGCGTGAGTTATATGATGATGATTAGTGAGTTAGGATTGATATAATTTACACGGATGCAATGCAGGTTAGAGGAGCATGCGCAGAACAAGCACTCCAAGACGCTAGCTGAGTGCTTCCCCGGCTTCACCAAGTAGTGCTGATGGACAGTATACCCCGTGGTTGTATCGGGATGGGGCCACCATTGTACTAGGCGATGTGTCAATAAAACTAGCGGCGCATGAGACATGAAACGTACCGAGATGTGCACTGTGACGACGATTTTCATAGGCCAAAGGTGGTGGCGCCAGTTGCTTGGGCGTTGGCACCCGCACTCTGCATTTTCTCGCCAACCTTTTTATTAACCTCGAAAAACTTTGCGACACATCGGTCTATGCAGACGCTCTCCCCTTTGTTGAGATCACCCTCAGCATACCGCGGGCTGATGCATTTGCTGTGACACGACCTATACGACGCTGAGTCGAGATGCACGCTTAGGGACTAACTGGACGTACGCGACGATGCGGTTGAAGACATCTGAGACCATGTCGATCCTGGCGAGCGTCAGAAGACGAGAGTAACGGCACAACAAGCTTACTCATTGATAGCCATTTCGATCCGCTCGTGGTTGACGCCGCCCGAGGGCGTAGCAGGGGTACGGCCGAACATAGACATTTGGACAGGACTGAACCGCAACTTGAACTTGTGAAAAATACATACGACCACGTGACCACGGATGACATGCCCTGAAAAGGCAATCATCAAAAAAGTCGCGGGTGGCTTTGCTCAGAGTATAAAAGCCATGTCCGACACTCTGGCAGTCCACCGATGCAGGTTCGTTGACACATCCCCCTCTCCGATAACCGCACTCGCATTTCCCCCTCTCCCGCTACCCTCCCTCACGACCGGCCCACCCGGGAAGCAGCGCGATCGAGGTCCAGCATTCGGCACCTTGGTCGTCGGTCACGCGAATGGAAACATTGACTTGTTCGAGTGGTCTGGGGAACCGGGAGAATATCAAGCATTCCAAGCCTGGCATCGTCGCAAGGTCGGTCTGATGATTCCAGCACGACCCTCACTCTCATCTATCACAGACGCTTCCTGGACCCCACCCATCAAAAGTCGACTCGCTGGTGCTAGCCATCAGATATCCAGACACATTTTCTCCGGACTCTGTTCCAGCGACCTCAGATCTTCGCTTGTTCAGCTCAGGCGGCGGAAGTGAGCTCCTGGAGTGGGACATTGCAAGAAACGTCGTCAGGGTGTGTCGCCTGCCTATCAGATAGCTATGTGGCTCCACTCAATGATTGTAGAGGACAATTAGTTCTCAGGGGGGCTCCATATGGAGCATGGCAGCCAATCCTGCATCAACGCTGCTTGGATTAGGATGTGAAGACGGTTGTGTCCGATTGCTCTCTCTCTCCGCCGACACGCTTCAGCATTTCCGCCGCTTCGATCACGTCAAATGTCGTATCCTTAGCATTGCATGGGGTCCTCCGGTACCCCAACAGCCAAAACCGAAAGCAAACAGCTCAAACCGACGCGATGCCCGTGGGTCAAGCGACGATGACAGCGACGACGACGAGGAATATGGGTGGACAGATTTGTGGCTTGTAACTGGGGGCTCGGACAGCAGCTTGCGCAAATGGGACATCAGCACCGGACGGCCCACTGACCGCATGGTAACCGATAAAATAAAAGGTGACAGGACACTTGTATGGGCAGTCGGGGTACTTGGGTGAGGTCTTTCTGGTTGTCTTTCAACTCCCATGAACTAACACAACAACAGCGATGGAACAATCATATCTGGTGATTCGCTGGGTACTGTCAAGTTTTGGGATCCTTTGACGTGCACGCAGACCCACAGTTTCGTTGCGCATGGTGCAGATGTACTCTGTCTGACGATTGGCCCAGACGGCAGAACTGTCTTCACGTCAGGAATTGATCAGAAAATAGTCCAATTTACCTATGTCGCGTCTACACCGGGCCCTCCATTATCGTTGGGCACGGCCGCAAGCCGATGGATCCAGTCAGCCTCGCGGCGAATGCACTCACACGATGTTCGTTCGTTGGTGACGTGGCCACCCTATAGCCCCCTTCCACCCGTTTACAGACGAAAACCCGCCCCTGGCACTCCATTCATAGCGCCTGTTCTCGTTTCAGGGGGCCTTGACATGTCTCCGATTCTGACACCTTGTCTGCCTGCAAGTGTGACAACATCCACTGCGGCAGCACGGATCGTTAATCCGCTAGGACCCAGTGTCGCGACTACGTTCGAAGATTCTTACTATCGGCGTATTCCATACTTTTCTACTGTTTCCATTTCGAAGACCGCAAGGCTCGTGTCATGCATGGACGAGACCGGGTTGAAAATTTGGCGTGTGCTCAACATCCCGAGTGCGTCGACGGTGATCGACGGGGGGGATGTCTCCACAGATCCTGGGTTGAGGGTGGGTTGGGAGAGCATACTCGAAATGGAGCTGAATGTACAAACGAACCTCATAGCGAGCGCGCTTTCTGATGACGGACGGTGGCTAATTATTTCCGATTTATATGAAACGAAACTTTTCAGATTGGATCAAACAGTGAGTCGACATCCATGCCGTGGGAGAGGTGTTGACCCTTTCATCAGCCCACAGGGGAAATAAAACCAAGGCGGGTCCGCTCGCTCACCACTGTGTTAGAGACACACATCTCCGCTTCGAGTCCAAAAGAGACCCCTTCGACTGGAGGGAGTTACTTCGTCTTCACACCCGACTCGAGCAAAGTGATTTTGGCCTCCACATTGACATCTCTGATTCTCGTAGTCGACCTGAATACCGAGGAACCTGCCGTGTTGAGACGATTTGACCAGCACAAGAAACTAATTCCTCTTAATGGCGGTCGGCTTATTCGTGGACGGTGCAAAAACGAAGTGCAAGATGTAGACGAAGGTGACGAGGAATCGCCTCGATTGGATCGCTTGCCATCTGTGATGCGCATGGCAATTAGCCCCGATGGGCAATGGCTCGCGACTTCGGATGAACACTGTCGGACTTTTGTATTCAACCTGGATTCAATCCAGGTACGTTGGGTTCATTTACCATCCAGCATTCTCGCTAATCTGTTACCACAGTACCATACGACTTTACCGTCATTGCCTCACCCACCAAGTGTGTTGGCTTTTACCCCAGAGAAGCCACAGGTCCTCATGATCGTCCTACCAAACAACACTATACACGTCTTCGATGTCGAGCGTAGCGAAGTCCCTATATGGGCCCATGATCTCAACTCACGCATTCCAAAGCAGCTGTTCAATACACCAGACCCTGTACTGGGCATCATTTTCCAACCAGGCCCGGCTCTGTCCCCACCTGCGTTAGTGAATGGTGACGTCGAGATGACGACACCTCTGCAAGAAAATTCTGGACCACAGACTACCACGTTTCCTCAAAAAGAAGCTATCCTCTGGGGTTCTTCCTGGATATGCAAACTGAAGCTTGATTTGCTAAACAAATATACGGAACCACGGAAACGACGCAAATCCGAGACAAGGCATCCTCATGATTATCACATATCAAGCGTTGCACGTGCAGACATTCAAAATAGCGCATACGAGGCGCGAAATTTGCAGATAGTTACACACTATCGACCGATTCTCGCATTAGATTTTGTAGGACCAGGGGAGATGGTTCTAGTCGAGAGGCCGCTTGTAGATGTGCTGTCAAAACTTCCACCCGCGTTCTTCAAACCCAAGTATGGGCAAACATGATGGGGAAAAATACCACATGTTGTCTTGGCAATAAGAATATGTGTATCAGTGTCCTGCTTAATCTTCCACTGATCTAATATGAGGGAACAACAACCCGAGAGTGCCCGGAACGATAAGGAAAAGAATGGCTGAAAATCTAAGCTACACTGCAAAGAGGTCAGAGTCGTTTACAACAATGCATCTAAAGAGGAACAAGAAGAGCAGAACGAACGATTTGGATATACGGCGCAATTTTCATTGCGTTTCGGCTTCCCTATCTTGTTTCTCATCTTCCCTGTGAGATAAGAGTTTCAGAAATTTCTTGGTAATCTAATATAACGCATACTTGGCATTGAGAATGGAGAGGTAAAGTGTCCAGAAGATGCCGCAAGCAGATTGGAATGGTATTCTGTACGGTAGAGGCAGAAATCGGAAATTTATCAGCTATAAAGATATTAGTTTGAACACAAAGAGATGTGCGAGAAGTGTACCTGTGCTAATGGCCAAACTTTCCAGTTGGTCAGTAAAGCAGTTGTGTACATGTCAGCATATTTGTCCCGTATTTGATACTTGGTTCGTCCCTCCATAACACCGATGGAGCCGATGAAGATCGCAAGCTGTGAAGGTGATCTGTTGAGGAATTAATGGGGGAGAAACAAACTAAAGGACATACACCTAGTGGTGCCCTAAAGAAATGCTGCCATCAGATGGCGGTAAAGATTGAGTAAATCGCCTCTCACATGACAAATTGATCTGCAGCAAGTCTCTTTGATAAAGCTTTGAGGCTGACCCTGTGTGTGCGCCGCCTGCGCAGGGGAAACCTACGTTCAAGAAAGAGGTTCCATCTGCCCAGCAGGGGGCCTCGGAAGTAGGGGGTTCAAGGTTTACTTCCAAAGGGAAGTTAGCATACATACTTATGCCGACACCAAAACAGAAGAAACGAAGAGTGCGTGCGGTATCCCAACCTGTGCGTTGCTGGTGATCTTGAGCACGCTGAGAAAGAGGAATGGGTTGAGCGATAGTAGAGAAAGTGAAGGCCGGTTGCGCACGGCATTCTGAGTAAGCTGAGCGACGATGTCGCCAAACGCGTTGAGAGTGCCACCTGTAAGTGCGAGTGTACGGTTCGGGTGGGTGTCAAAGAAGTACTGATATGTTCTGGCAAGGGTGATGGCAGTCGCCATGCGGTAGTGCAAAACCCAGCAAACGTAGTATACCTTCAGGAAATCAATACACGTGACCAAAACGCGTGCCAGGTCGCGTTACTCCCTAGCCGTTCGCCTGCCACTACCACTCTGCCCTCGTCCACACCCTCGTCGTAGCCTTGTCGGAGATATCCACGCAAAACAGCATTGGCGGGGACTCCCCGCCAGTTGCGACGTGCTTGAACGCTAGGGTACACCGTTACTCAAGACCGTATCTGGCAAGGAGATTGTGCGTCAATTTCAACACCCCTTGTAGACAATCCCGGGAATCAAGCTGCACTGGCCGGGCCGTCAACCACCCTGGAAAGTAGTAGCCTCCCTGGAGGCAAGATATTGTACTTGTCAGACTGAAATCAGGTGCGTATGTCTCCTATGGCATCGAATCATATTGACATCAGTCCCACAGACGCATTAGGTAAGGAGGCGGTCCATCCAGCAACAGTTAGGTTAAGTAAGCGATGATGCCAGAGAGCTTGACAGAGCACAAGATCCTCACATCCTAGATCTACGCTGTAGCCATCATGGATGTGGAATATTCATTTGCATCCTAAAATCGCATCTGACGTACTCAACAAGCAGATGTATCCCTTTTAATTCACAACAGTTTGAGATGACCAGTAACCTTGTTTATAAATTCTACCGGAGCTGTAGAGCTATTCATCAGGACATGTAGATTCACAAACAAGCACACACACCGGGGCCTATTCCAAGCACGGTGCGCGATCCCGCCGCAATTTGTGTACGACCACTAGAAATGAGCATTATCAACGGCAGACCAATACCACCAGAACACAGCATACGCGTCAAGTATCGATCGAGCACATAGATTAAGACTCTTCGCAATTGCCTCAAGCTCTAATAACTCTTCCTCGGAAGACCCCTTGAGGGCTATTTTTGCTTGTCTGTTCAAATTTATCTCTGGTGGAGCCAGTGGTGTCAATTAAACGTACCCCGTCCGTTCCCAGTGTCGGACAAGCTGAACATGTCTTGGAGTGGGCCATTGACTGATTCGCGAGACAACTTACCTTTGGGTTTGTTCTCATGAGTGCCTTGTAGCAAGCCAAAGTCGCGTGACTGCAAAATTATAGGTCCACATGACGACTTCTCAGTCAAGACGTACAACATACCCACACCTGAGTAATTCAGAGCTATGACAGTGAATAAGAAACAGTCACGCACTGTGCTGCAATCTTCCCTTGGGTCATCTTTAAATCCGTCCGAACAACCAACACCTGCATGGTGATAATCAACAAGGAATTTTGGAAAAAACCAACTGAAGCATACGAGCTTGCACTGCTCCATCATCCGTGGTTTTATGGAAGAGAGATCACCGTCGGCTGATACCTCGTCCTCATCGTCCTCTCTTCCGAGGTCAGGGTCTTCTTGAGACTGCACGTTCTTCGCACCGAAATGTGTGCCGAGATAGAATGCCAGTCCTAGAGAGACACAGGCTGGAATCACGTAGGAGAGCACATCTAGGTCGTGCTCTGTAAGATAGGATTCGAGACTTTCAAGTACCCGTGCAGGCATGAACTTGAAAACGGTATAAACACAAGCGGATGTTGCCGATACCATAACACACTGATTTTAAAGACAACCTCAATGACGGAGGCAACAATCGCTACACCTTCGACAGCAACTCGCGAGGATGACAACGATCGAGAGCCATTTTCTTCCCTCGAACTCTCGGAGCAAACGAGCAAAGCTCTCGCAGACATGGGATTCAAAACAATGACACCCGTCCAAGCCAAGTCCATTCCACCGCTCCTGGCCGGGAAAGACGTCCTTGGTGCTGCACGAACTGGTTCAGGAAAGACCCTTGCATTCTTGATTCCTGCCGTTGAATTGCTACATCGCATGAAATTCAAGCCAAGGAATGGTTTGTACATGTCTTCGAATATCAAGAGCACTCGGAACTAATTGAACGCTCGTGTTCATCATAGGAACCGGTATCATAATCGTTTCCCCCACACGAGAGCTTGCGCTGCAAATATTTGGTGTTGCAAAGGACTTGATGGCGTATCATTCGCAGACCTTTGGTATCGTTATTGGTGGTGCAAATCGAAGGGCTGAGGCTGAAAAGCTTGAAAAGGGTGTCAACTTACTTGTGGCAACGCCGGGTCGCCTACTCGATCACCTCGAAGTAAGTGAGCATCAAACTGGGCTGACCACCCAGTACTCATGAGAACAGAATACCAAGGGATTTGTTTTCCGCAATCTCAAAGCGCTCGTCATTGACGAAGCGGATCGAATATTGGAGATTGGATTTGAGGAAGAGATGAAGAAAATCATCGCGATCCTTCCAAATGGTACTGTGCAATGACATGGTTCGTTTGTGGATCTGATTCCATCCTTGGTAGATGGTCGACAATCAATGCTCTTCTCAGCGACGCAGACCACAAAAGTTCAGGACCTTGCTCGCATGTCACTGCGTCCCGGACCACTTCATGTCGACGTGGACAAGGAAGAGGCGACAAGCACCGTCTCGACACTATCCCAGGGTTATGTCGTGTGCCCATCCGATCGTCGTTTTCTTCTTCTTTTCACCTTCCTCAAAAAGAACTTGAAGAAGAAGGTCATTGTCTTCTTCTCTAGCTGCAACTCCGTCAAATATCACGGCGAACTGCTCAATTACATTGATGTACCAGTATTGGACCTCCATGTATGGTTCTCGCAGACATTGCCGACATATTGCTGACCACTGAGCGCTATAGGGCAAACAAAAGCAACAAAAACGTACTAACACGTTCTTCGAATTCATGAACGCAGAATCTGGCATCTTACTTTGTACCGATGTTGCCGCTCGTGGGCTCGACATCCCTCGTGTAGATTGGATTATCCAATACGACCCTCCGGATGATCCAAGGGACTATATACACCGTGTGGGGCGTACCGCACGAGCCGGAAAGGTTGGCAAGAGTCTATTGTTCTTGCTGGAAAGCGAATTGGGCTTCCTGCGATACCTGAAGGATGCAAGAGTACCTCTCAATGAATATACTTTTCCAGTGAACCGGATTGCCAATGTCCAGACTCAGGTACGTCACTACAGTGCCGTGAACGGACTCGACATTGACGTTATATTGAATCTAGCTGGAAAAACTACTACAGAAGAACTACTTTCTGCACCAATCTGCAAGAGATGGATTCAGATCATTTCTCCAGGCATATGCCTCTTATTCGCTCAAGAAAATATTCGACGTCAATGCGCTTGATCTTGCCAAGGTTGGAAAGTCGTTCGGTTTTGCTGTCCCGCCTCGTGTCGACATAAACATTGGCGGGGGAAGTGGGTCGAGTAGGGGCAAGAAACGACGATGGATTGAAGAAGAGGAAGAGTGGGAGGACGTGCCGCTTGGGGAGGGTGCTGAGAGTGGTGAGGATGTGGATGTCATAGAGGCAAAAAACGGAGAGTCGCGGAAAAATACCCCGAAAAGACAACGGAAAGAACACAGGGTGCAGACGCTGGGGAAGAAGACGGTTAAAAAGGAGAAATATAGGAAAGGCAAGGAACGGAAGAAGGCCAAGATATCGGGACCGCAGTGGATTCGATGACCCGTTTTTCTCCGCGAGGGTGCAATCCTGTTGGAGGCCTTCATTATGCTTGGCAGTGACTGCCATAATCTGGCTGTCAGAATGAAATTTCGCCACGTCACTGATTTTTTGTAAATCGTATGCGAGTCTCTTCTGCATTTATTTTTTTTTGATGCCGCGGCCAAGTTACGTGTGCACCTGCCCTAAAGTGGCCTGCAAGCAAACGCTCGGTTCAGCGGTTACTTAAAGCTGACCAAGTGCAACACCTCGCAGCAAAATTTCAATCACGTCTATCTCGCATTATCCATCCATTGTGTGTAGCATTCATGGCGACAACTCAGGTAACATAGTCCCCTTTTTGTCCTATTCGCCCTCCACTGACTGTCTATCTGGCCATGTCATGGATTGCGTGTCTAGCACTATGTATGGGCAGGTGGTCATTTCTTACTTTTAGTGGCAGCACTGCGATACTTTATCGCGTCCATCACCTTCACCACCATCTCTGCGTGGTGGTACAAAGGTATGCCGTGTGCACGCTCAGCTTTTCAAATGTGCTCTAATGGGTTCTATAGTTAGTTTCTTGGGTGCGCTCATTAGTTATGCGATTGTGTGCTAGTGAGTAGCACCGCTTGCGTGTGGTGGCGGCGTGGCGTTTTACTGACCTTGTCCGCGTGTTCGCAGTAAATCTCTCGGGGTGAGAGCGGATGCTGTTCGTCGCGTGTTTGATGTTCACACCTCAGTACCCTAGACTCCGCGACCCAACCTGGCGTTTGTGAAAAAAGCAGCCACTGACGAAGTGAGTGGACCGACCCAAGATGGGCCATGTGCTAATATGCGTGTCAGAATGTCCAATACTTTATGCTCGCGTTCTTCTGGTGGAGCTCGAAGCCGGTTGCCAGTAGGTATTCTGTGTATGAGGTGACTGGAAGCTGACGAGATATCGTGGATGATAGTCGCGTTGGCGCCCTACTTTGTGTTTTCACTGTTTCATGCTCTAACGTTCACACGCACGACACTGATGGCTCACTATCTCCCGCCGGGACCGCCTGCCAATGCCGGAGGGCCACCTCAGCCGCATCCACTTGCGAAACGCCTGCAGCTTTGGGTTAAAAGTGTGTGGTACAGTGTGTCCGTAGCCTTCGACTGACTAGTCTGCGACAGCCAACTATGATCCTGCGATGCGTGTGGTCGCATTTGCAGAGCTGTTCATCTTCTTGCGCGTCGCGTTTGGGGCGGTCCTGTTCCGGAACTCGCTGATGGCGCCGCTAATCTATGCACACTTTTTGCGACAGCGCTACTACCAGTCTGCGTTTACACGAGAGGCAGTGGCATACGCTGACGGGCGCATCTCTGGCACGCTGGCGAACCCTGCAGTGCCTCCCGTTGTCAGGACGGTCTGGGGCAAGGCGAGGGAGTTTACGATCAAATGGGGAGGGAGTGTACTTGAGCCGAGGAGGGAGTAGACGTGGACGATGTCAATGACGGCGGCCTATATGTCGCTATGAATCGTATTTTTTTAATTTTATATTTCTTGTTTTAGACAAACAAGAGCACACAGAGGCGGTCGCACCGAGAAAATATTTAATTAATAAAATGGCAAGCCGTGTACCATTTCCTGCATGTCGCGAATACCCGTCCCAACTCACTCATCCCCCGTCGTTGACCGTTCCTCCTCACCCCACCCTTTCCCCATGTCCGCCCTCTCAGACACCAGGAAAAAACAGTCAAAACGCGACGAGGTTCGTGTCTTGGTTCCGCCCTGCCCCGCCTGACAACCCGCCAGGCAATTCGCAAGAAAATCGAGTCCGAACTCGCCCGGAAGCGCACCATTTCAACCACCTTCCAGTCGGGTCGTAGCAAGCGCCATCCGAAGCCTGCAGTGGCCAAAGGCACAGTCGCCGCTCTCAAACCGAGTCCCGCTCTCACCGTGCCAGAGAACATCACCGTCGCCGAAGCTAGTCAATTATGTGCTGCCAAGCGCACGGACTGTGTCCTCGTCGTCGATGATGACGAAGGTCTCAGCGGCATATTCACTGCCAAGGACCTGGCATACAGAGTATATCCCTCCGCACTTGCATCTGCTCGTACCGACCATCCCAATAGGTCACTGCGGAAGGTCTTGATCCACACACCACACCCGTCAGCCATATCATGACGCGCAACCCCATGGTCACCCGCGATACTACCAGTGCAACAGAAGCTCTCCAGCTCATGGTTCAAAGACACTTTCGTCACTTGGTCAGACATCAGACATCTCTCTTTCCCTCATCTCACCTCCGTTTCGTAGCCCGTTTGCAACGAGGAGGGAAATGTTGTTGGTTTACTCGATATCACAAAAGTATTCCACGAGGCCCTCAACAAGGTCGAGCGCAGCTCTTCCGCGTCCGAGAAACTCTACAATGCACTAGCCGGCGTGCAATCAGAACTTGGCCCCGGTATGGCTTCTAACCCTCAAGCAGCCGCGATGCTCGCATACGTGGATGCCCTCCGCGAGAAAACCGCGTTACCCGACTTGACCACAGTCATGGACTCGCGTACACAACCGGCGACGGTGACCCCAAAGACGACAGTCCGTGAAGTCGCGAAGCTCATGAAAGAGCGCCGAGTCACAGCAGTTTGCGTCATGGAAAATTCTCCCGGGCCTGACGCCATACACCCAAAGATCGCTGGCATATTCACCAGCAAGGATATTGTCCTCCGAGTAATAGCTGCTGGCTTGGACGCCGGGATTTGTAGCGTCATTCGTGTTATGACTCCTCACCCCGATGTTGCACCTCCGACCACGACTGTCCATGATGCACTCAAGAAGATGCACAGTACGTGCAATCACTCCTGAGCCAACTCTCCCTGATGCAAATATTTGTAGATGGTCATTACCTCAATCTCCCTGTCGTGGAAGCCGATGGCCGACTGGTAGCCATTGTTGACGTACTCAAGCTCACATACGCCACTCTCGAGCAGGTGTGTAACATTTTCGCCGCCTTATCCGTTTGCTGACCTGTGATAGATGAACGCAATGAGTACTGAGGCAGCCGGCGAAAATGCCGACACAGAAGGGGGTCCAATGTGGGGTCGTTTCTTTGATTCCATTGGTGGTCACGACGATACCGAATCCGTAGTATCAGGCTCCCACGTTCCTACGGACGGTCATTCTATCTCGGCACATAACCTCTCCCGTATTCAGCATTCGCCCTACCCAGAGGTCCATCCCAATGACTCTGCTTCCGTCGTTGATGATGACCACGAGTCTGTTCTTGATGCTTACCCACGCAAGAAAGGTGGCCACCATATCCCCAGTATCACTGGCGCAACCTCAGTTGTACCTGTCGACGATGGTACCTATGTGTTCAAGTTCCGCACACCAAGTGGTCGGACGCACCGTTTTCAAGCTAGGTACGACAACTCTGAGACACTTCGCGAGATTGTATCCGGAAAGCTTGTCACCGACCCGTTTTTTATCTCGTACAACGGCGATCCGGACCAAAAGCCTGATCCGACTGACTTTACATTGACATACACGGATCGAGATGGGGACACGGTGCTGATCACAAGCGATGACGATATCGCTGATGCTGTCAAAATTGCGCGCGCGGCGGGCTCAGATCGCGTCGTATTGTTCATTCAAGGTGGTAAGCACTGGGAGGAAGCGGGGGCTGACAAAAGCGAGACCAAACTTGCCGAGGTCACGACACCCCAAAGGGACGAAGTGAAGGCAGCTGAAAAACCAGACGTTGTCCCAGAACCACCGGCTGTGGCTACACCTCCTCAGATCAACGTACCACCATCGCAGGAGCTCGTTCTCGGTATTCCCAAGGACTTGCTACTTCCTGCGAGTATAGGCGCTCTTGCTGTCGTCATCCTCGGTGTTTTCACCATCTCACGTCTGGCGCGCGATTAGTGGGAGGGAAGGTGATAGAGGTCTGGTCCGTCGAATCCTATCTTATGGTTGATTGGTGCAGCTTTCGATGATAATTCCGCTGATTTGCATGGACCATTTTGTTTTGTTTTCTACCGTACATATTGCGTCCATGCCAGGCGATTTGTCTCACTCGTTTCACATATACGACTTTGCTGATGTTCTTTGACGATCTCACGACGCATCATGAAATCAAGTGTTTGTTGACGTCATCGTTGATCTGATGACCAGCTGTCGTGTACTGGCCGGAGCTCCGAGTCCGCAAGTGCACTTTCTCATAAACCCGATGCTGGTTCAGTTTCTTCTCATGTCGTCCGCAAAGAACTTTGAACTTGCCCAACTCTTTGACGAGGTCAAATGCGACATCCTCACCAAAAATCAAGCACTCGACAATGCACAGAAACTCGAAGAGATATCCAGAACCTTTCTTTGTAAGTGGTGATCGTACCCTCGTGTGGTCGTTGAAGGAAAGCACGATAGCGGACACGATTACAGGTAGATACACGCCATGTTGATTAAACAACGGACATGAGTTGAATTTCTCCGCCAAACAGTTCCGACAAAGCAAATGAACGAATATGCACTGTGTGCTTCGCTTGGCGACGATGTCTACTTTGACGAGTCGACTATTGCCCTCGAAGGGCATATCGCCAAGATTACTGGCAAGGAAGCTGGTCTTTTCTTACCCTCTGGAACGATGTCCAACCAAGTTGCTCTGCGGACCCACCTTCAACAGCCGCCACATTCTATCATTACTGATGCTCGCGCCCATGTCTATCGGTTTGCAACTGGGATTAGTATTGATGCACACGATTCACTCACGGTGCATTAGGATGGAGGCCGGCGGTGCTGCATTTCACTCACAGGCGAACAGTGTCCCTATCTTCCCTGAGAATGGTAGGTCTTGACAAGATAAAAATCGAAGATTTAGTCATACGGCGTTGAGCTGATAGGTCACCATCTGACATGGGAAGATATTCAGCCACGCATCGTCTCCGGCACGGATGTACACGTGTAAGCATGCCCGCGAGTGGACCAAGCCAAGTCTCACCTTCACTTTCAACTGTATTCAGCGCGCCAACGCGGGTCATTGCACTAGAGAATACCCTCAATGGGACCATCATACCCCAGAAGGACGTATTAGAGATTTCAAGGAATGCGCACGCCCGGGACATCATCATGCACCTTGACGGTGCTCGGATTTGGCATGTCGCTGTCGAGACAGGACTATCCATGAAAGATATCTGTGACCCATTTGATTCTGCCAGCCTATGCTTTTCCAAGGGACTCGGTAATACTGATCATTCTTCTCCTACCTTCGTGATGCCCATTTTTTTCGAGGTGCACCCATTGGGACGTGTTTGGTCGGCTCAGAGGCCTTCATCGCCAAGGCACGGTGGTTCAGGAAGCTCTTTGGTGGCGGAATGCGTCAAACAGGTTATCTGGCTGGCTGTGCCGCCTATGCGCTCACCCACAATCTCCCCCAGCTTCCTCGCGTTCATGCGCTTGCCAGGCGCATGCAACGGAGTCTGGAGGATATCGGTGTTGGGATCCTGAGTCCCGCCGAAACTTGCATGGTGCGTCGCCTGACAATCACGTTCAGTTGTGATGGCTTGATGCCGGGTATCGATAGTTGTTTTATGATGCGACTACTATCGGCGTGGAGTATTGGGAGATCGTCGAGCGTGCTGCTGCATTGGAAAAGCCCATCAAGATCAATGGGTCTCGTATCGTGCTGCACATTCAGAGCTCCCCGCAAGCGGTCGAAGATTTCCTTGACCTCGTGAGGACATTGAAAGAAGAAAAGGCGAAGGCTGGCTGGATGCCTGATCAAGCTCTGCCGATGAAGGGGGGTATCTTCCGAGACGTGTATATCAAAGCCACCAAGCCGACCTAGGTGTACCGTGACACACGCGCCATAGAAACAGAATCCAAATGGGCGAGCTAGACTCTTTGTATTGCCCAATTGCAAGAATTACCTTTGCAAAAACTGTCATTCGCATCGTAGAAACAGATGAGTTATGCGGGAGTCGTAGTGAAACAATGCTTGACTTTAACCCTTGCCCACGTACCGCTGTTTTTCATAGTCCCTCCAAAGCGATTTCATGATAGTTTTCCCACCCGAATCCAACGTGGACACCATCAAGGCATCCCTGCTATGTTCTCCCACCATGTCACACAAGGCAAACAACCCAGGCTCGAGTTCCCTTCTCATCTCTGCATCCATAATACATAACGGATCGTTGAATGCATCCACGTACGCGACGAGGACGTACAATGCGTGTTTTGCAAACGGTTTGGTGAGAGATTCCGCTTTCTGTGATTCGACGGATGTGGACGGATGTGTGTAGGTGTGGATTCTTGGGACAGTCTTTATGGTAAGGGAGGTGAGGAGGCGAGCAAGAGCGCGCGCCTCGGTTGTAGATAAAGGTTGGCAAGCAGATACCCATGATGGGAAGGTATCCGTGACGATTTTGCTTTGTCTTGCGCCGAGCTGAGGACGGATCTTCCGTGTGAGCATCATCAGTTGGCGAAGGACAAGACTGAGGTGAGGTAGCGTGTGCACGACAAGGTCACGTCGCAGTCGGATGAGTGCACCAATAATAGCGACAATATGATGAAAAATGGGGAACATTGTCGCCGCATCATGTTCCGAGGAACCGGAGAGTATTTTGTTAAGGAACGACCATATGTTACCGAGATCCGCAGAACGAACGGCCACTGGCTGCAATTAAACTTGGGTAGACGAACTAGAGTCGTACCAATGGATGCGCACCTGATCCGAACAACGCCTTGCAACAAATTCCAGGCATTGAACTTTGAGAGATGATGGACCCCCATAAATCTTTGCCCCACCAACGAACAAATTTAAGCATCGCGTCGTAAAGTTCTGAATAACCTTCAGCGTTCCTGCGGGGGCTCGTCAACAGGATGGAAACACCAAGTATCAAGTTTACCTTGCGGTGCCCCATGTAGAATGACCTTGCAAAGACGAATTAGACGTTCAGGTTGACCACCATAAAGTTCCGAGTCACTTCCTCCAATCCCCCCTGCCAGCGTGTCCAGTAAGTAGGAAAAGTCTTCGACGCACAATTTCTTCGAGAGCCGTATAACGTGGGTGTCCACGGCATGCTCGACTTCTGGAATAAATTCAAAGGCACGAAACACGAATAGAGAAACGGAATGACGAACGATCAAAGACTACGCTGACCGCATAAAAACCAACCAGCACATCAAGGTGCACACGGTGCGACATATCGGGTATGTAACAAAGTTCCTCAAACAGAAGCTTGAGGATGCCTGAGCAAGTCTCCGGATCCAGTTTGATGGAATTTTGGCTACGAATCACTGATGTCGCCAACTTCAGTCCATGCGGAACCGAAAGCGTCTGAGCTAGAACAAGAGGGTAATAGAGAATGACTGGCAGAGTTCCCTTAAGGACGCACAATAAATGCCTAGCCACCGTGCTAATGACAAAGTATGAGACCACGCGTTGATCTGGTCGCCGAAGAACTCCGTGGCGTCCTCCCCCATTGATCGTTGTACATGCGGTAAAAGGGCAGACTCCAGTGCCTCAAGCAGTGTCTTCAACGAGTGTTTAACCTCATCGGGCAGACTTGAGTGCCTATTGCGTCAATAACTTGCGAAATTCGTCACGAAACCGTACCTGGTGGGGTCAAAGTCACGTGTCAATCGTTCAATGAGCTTGATGACTGTTGGCTGAACAATAATGTGTGTCCATGTCTCTGAAGAGTTTGGGTATGAAAACGGTCCAGTAGCTATGACTGTAGAAATGACACTGGAGATAGATGTGGTTGCCTCTGGTTCTTGTGAGCGCAGGAGGCTCCTGAGACAGAGGTCATTGTCAGCATGAACGGAGAGAAGGCGGAACGCACACAAGGTGTAGTTGGATCAGATCAAGCGTGTCACCCACGAGTGTTTTTGATGGGGAAAATATACATAAAGGGCTGAGCATGTGGGTGATAAAAGTCAAGGAAGTCTTCATGCATATTCTGCATGAGTACGGTAAAAAGGAAGAGCGTAAAACCCACGGAATGGTTGGCTGCCTTCAGAAAGTGACTTAAGCGCTGGAGAAAGGCACGAACGAACGTCAATCGACGAAGCCAAGGTCTTGATTCCAGCGCTGTAGCCCTGTCGTCAGATTTCTCTATAAGGAATTCGTCTCGAGGTTCCGTATCGCCTCTAACCACACCCTTCGCTCTTGTTTCGCTTCTTTTCCCCGTCGAGTCCATCAACACTGTGCAGATCCGAGCGTCTCCGGCCATAGCCCTCTTGATCAGCTCTGAGCGAACGGGCCGGGTGAAGTACTCTGGAGGTACATAGCAAAGAAGCCCATATACATTGCATGCCAGAGTGAGAGTCGTTGATGAGGACAAAGGTAACTCAACCTCAGTAACCGAAAAACAGTAAGAAGAGAGCGGTGCAGTTAAGTTTAATACAGACGGTAGAAATGCAGCTGTTAATTAGACTTAGGTCAACATCTAGGCAGTCGACGGGAAACGAACCTCGGATGTTGTGTAGTTCCCAGAACTGTGCATTTCGGAAAAGTTTGAAGAGAATTCCACGTAAGGTGATGACCGCGTGATCTTGTTGTGGATGAATCTCGTCAGATTTTTTGGGGGTATTCTCGCGGGGCGGATCGAGGGCCATGGTGAACAACAGAGAAATGATTTTATCCAGGCATTCCATTGGGGCAAGAGCGCTAAAAATGCCCGAGTCAGAGGAAAGGTAGTTAATCTTCATCGGATAGTGAACTCACTCGAGAACGTCAATCCACCTGTCCGTTAACACGTACAAGACCGCAAGGCCCAAATTGTCGCGGGTGAGATTTGCTGATACGCCAGACCACTTCGATTCAGAGGAGGTGTAGTTAGTCAGGATGTCCAGTGTCACAGTGAAAATTGACTGCGCATCCAACAGTTTCTGAGATTCGCATTTGTGCGCATACCACATGTGCCAGAAGAGGGTCCGAATCTAGTGCGAAAGTGCATAAGAAATACAGAAATAGGAAGCCAAAGATCACGATGGTTAAACCCACGCACAACTTCAAGAACTAGCCCCGGCTCTGATTCCCGATCCCGTGCAACGTTCAACAATGTTTCTACATCCGATTCTCCGAGCCGGTCGCAGTCACCGAGTAGAAAAGACACCTGGGCACGGACGTCGTATACAAAACGAAGGGCGGCAGATGTTACAGTGTGATAATCGTGTGTGGAGAGGGCATCCGTTGCGACTGCACGTTTTCGTTTCTTGCTACTTCCACTTCTAACTTTGCGTTCACCGTTCTCGGCTTCCTTCAGACAATCCCAAATGATGGACCACCCCAACTTCCCAGTGTCTCCCCACAAAATTTGCAAAGAATGATCCCCATTCTTCGCGTAGGCACTCGCGGACAGATTGGAAAGAATTGTCCCTGCGACACGGCTTGTGAGAGAAAACACTTGGGCGGGAGCCTGTACCATCCTTGCTCCAGGCCATCCCTCATATGTGTCTCCAATACCTTTCCACTTTTTAGTAGCCTTCCCTCCCTTTCGATCCGGATCCTTGACGGTCCCCCAGGCGCTTTCAACTATCTTAAGTACAGCAATTGAAAGGGGCGTAGTCTGTGTGGGTGTCAATGATGTGCGGAGCGCGCGTGCAAGAGCAGGTAGGTGGTATGCGATAGGGGAAGTATAGGTTTCCCAAGAGGCGGAAGAAGTAGAGACAGCACTTAGAAGAGCCAACACGTATGTGTGTACCGTACGCATTTTGGTGTGATATTCGAGTACGTGGATAAGCAATTCTGATGCTGATGGTGTTGTTCCATAATGGAAGGTCGCTGGTGGGGTCTGATAGTACGATCAGGCCTAGAATCACAAAAGAATGGATGTCACTCACGTTGATTATAGCGGAAAGTATCCTTTCCAGTACGGACCCAATGAAATCATAATCAATTCGAACCAATACGTCCAAGAGTTGTATAGAAAGGACTGTTTGTTCTACACGAGGGTCCAGTCACGTGTTACTTTAGAACGAAACAACTTACCTCTAGAAGACGGGTCTGCATTTTCCAGCATCTCAATTGCTTCGTCCCTTGCCTCAGTCAAAGCCGTATCTCCTGGATGTTTGATGTTCGTTGCATCAATATGTGTGCCACGGATGGAATAGGTGATGAAAAGTCGTTCCTTTTCTATAGTCCCAAAAATGTCAATGATGGACCTCCATTTCTCTGCATTGAAGCCCTCCTGAAGGTTCATGGAACCCTGGAGGAGGGTCCAGCATCTCTCCACGAATTCCATCCCTTTTTTCCTGACTTCTTCCTTTGCGGTGATGGTGTTGGTCGCAGTGACGAAAAGTCCAGACCTATGCCTGTGTGTCGCGCTTAGAAAGGAGGTAAAGAGTCTAGGGAGAGCCAGCGGCAGGGAGGAAGCAGCAAACAGGGAAGAAGACAAGGCGTCGAACAGTGCGTCCAAAGATTGTTTGAGAGCATCGAGAGAGAAAAGGGTGTCAACGCCCGCAGCATATATAATATCTTGCAGCTGTTTTGTGGATGGGGAGTTGGGAAGGGAAGGACCGGTAATAACAGAAAGCCAGGTGGGAAGGTGAGTTGTAAGAAAGAAACTGTAGAGCTAGACAATCATAGTATTTAGCCCTGAGGTTGACGATTTACCGAGGCCTGGCTGCAATCGTTCGACGACTGACAGTCACTCACTTTTTTCTTGTTCGTCGCATTTGCCAACGCGCTCCTGTAGGCGCCAACAACAATTGAGCACATCCAAGCCAGGTCGTCATCGACACGTCCCAATACTGCACACGCGTCAAAAACTGCGCTGAGGCATTCCCCTAGTGCATCTGCGCCAATCTTCTTCTCTGCCAAAGGCCAGAGGATGGTCAGTGCGGCTCGGGCTGGAGCATATACTTGCGAGAAGTGAGAAGAAAGCAGCTCGATGACGAGTATGTCGAGCTGAAACCGATTTAGCAGGGGAAGGAGCCATGTCTTTATGGGACGCGCTGCTGTTGGAGGTGGTGTGGCAAGCACACTGCAAAGCAAAGTCCAATACCTAGAATCTGAGATGGGATCAGATGTAGAACTTGTGTCTCTTTCGCGTCTCGTTTTCTTTGCTTGTCCCAGCTGGGTGAGTAACCATTCCCCAATGACCTCACTCTTATTTACCGCACGGAAGAGTGGATCCGACCAAGCAAGACAGGCTAATTCGATTTTAGAAGGTCCTGGACTGCAGGGTGGGTCGGCGGACGATTTGAGGAGGCGCACAAGGGTATGAATTGAGTGTATGTTGTTCACCGTTTGAGTCGCCGCCATGCTGAACGTCGAGCGCTTCCGACTATGCACGCTTTTCTATGGGTAACGTGAACTGCTCGGAGTTTTGTCCACTTGACTTATGTCATCATTGATATCCTATACCCTTTCCACTAGCCCACTTCCAGCGACTCGGAACGGTCTCGAATTCGCGGCGACGAAATCAGTACCCTTGAAACTTGTATTAAATGCCGAAACCATCGAGCCTCTATTCCACGGGCCATCACCAAGTTGTCGATACTATAATCTTCGACCCCGCCATGCACGTTTTTCCTTACCTACTAGTACGAGCCAGTCGTGGACTGTACTAATATCTATGAGTTTCGTACGATGATCACGAGGTGTTTATGAACTTTCCAATTGTGCGGATCGACTCGCAGTTCGGGTGCGGAATCTAAAGTAATTGCCATTCGTAGGGCATGATCGAAATATCTCCAACAAGTTGCCAGCGTCAGTAATACTGTGACCATCAGGATTCCCGCGCTATTAGCTTATCGGACTCGCACTATTCCACCCCAGATGGCTCGGTCAGAGCTCGCCTCCCTCACGTTATTTCGCGCCACCCCAGCTCAAGTACTCGAATCGCGAAAGCGAACGTGGCCCCAATGGGGCGATCATCTCACCGAGGAGCAATATCTCGAGCGTGACGCACAGATGAACACCATGACACACGCAGTCGACTCCAGGATGATCACTTGGTGCGGCCACTAATTTTTGCGTCAGCCCATCTAACCCTAATCACCAGGGTGTTGGCACCGAGGTTCAATCCAGACACCCTCGACTTTATGTGTTCCTGCGAGACGTCAGTGTAGTGAGTTCTTCTTTGGTAAAAGGCATTGACTAGTATCACTTGACAGGTACAAACGGCACGGACTGATTCGATACTCGGGTTCAGCAGAAGTGCAGGAAGCCACATGTTATGGGGTGGCGAGTGTGTATACCCTACCACATAAACGAGGGAAAGGACACGCTTCTCATATGATGCGCCTTCTGCACTGGGTCATCTCCGGAAGGACATCGGCACACAACCTACCTCAGTTCCCAGCCGAGTGGGGTGCTCCACCATCTGAGATTGCAGAAGCAGGAAATGGGATGTTTTCCATTCTATATAGCGACATCGGAGAGAATTTCTACAAGCAAACTGGGCCTGGGATCGAAAAGGCCAATGGTTGGGAAGCGAGGGGTCGTATCTCGACCGTCTGGAAAATTCCAGAGAGAATGGAGGCTCAGCAGGTCACCACAGATAACGAGTGGTCTTGGCTTAGATATGAAGACCTAGACGCCTTTTGGGCGAAGGATGCCCAGCTTATCCGACATACCATGGAAGATTTTTTCGGGACAAGCCAAGATTATCATTCAGAAAGGCCTAGTGCGTTTGTGATATTCCTTCCTGACAAAGGCGTGGGGTTGTCTCACGTCTTTCGTTCCACGTTTGGTGTGGAGAGTATCGTGTCGATGAACGCCTGGGGCGTGGTGAAGAAAACTACCGATGGTTGCCAGCCAGCCTATGCGACATGGTCTGTCGATGTACGGCCGTTGCCTCCGTCCCTGATCGTCACTCGAATCAGCGCGACAGAATCGGAATTTCCCAACCTTCTCTGTCGGATCCAGGAAGTCGCTAGGAAGAGTGGCATTGGCAAGATGGAAATATGGAATTTACCCAAGCATTTATTCAATGCTGCTGCGGAGACGAGGGGCCAAACCTTTGAAAGAAAGGAACACCTACCTGCTATCAAGTGGTATGGTGCAGGTAGGACGGCAGACATAGAGTGGATCTTGAACGAGAAGTAAACCCATTCACTGCAAATGGATAATCATATAACTGACTCGGAAAGGTTTTGCTGGTGCTGAAATACAGTGGATATGTAATCGATGCAGCTGCAACTGATGGGCTTGCAGTTCTGAAATTACAACAGTGTATGTAGTAGTTTGCAGAAGCGACGCCACACACGATGCATACGTGGGCTGATTCTACAAATATCATCCACAAAGCCCAGGTGTCATACAAGACGACTCATGCCTATCACCCCTGAGGTGTCTCCGGTCCGCAAGCGGGTAAGAATACCGGTTGTGTGCAATGTAATGATCTAGGATTCCAGTACTTACAATTGCCAGGCCTTCTGGCTGAAATCGATCAAATGAACTCGAGCCCTTCTATTGGCTGCCACTCATTTTCTGCGTGCGGGACAAATTCAAATAGTTTCGAGAAGCAGGGTGTATGTGGCGCGGAGAAATGCTGGTACGGATTTGCTCCTGAAATCTTTACACCACAACGATAGCAAAAGTGCGTTCCGCATTTGGCACAGGTCATCTGTTGTGTTAGGGGTCAGGGGGCAATGCATGATGGGACAAGAGTAAAAGGTCTATTGAAATGGGGAAGCACGCACGTGATTGCAGCCCGTTGATTTCTCGACTCTTACTTGACAACCAGGGCAGGGCATGGTTCTCAATTCCATCCATTTTCTATTCTCCCGTTCTTCCTCACGCTGCCTGACGAGTCTGAGAACGTTACCACGACCATATCGGCATTCTATGGTATGGCGCTCAGAGGAATTAGGCGGGGCTGAGAGGTAGTTGAGAATGAACTTGGAGGCAAGTGGCAGTGGGCATGGTGTGTGAGGGCCATGCCTGATGTCGATGATGAGCAGAGGGGAGGGGATGGTGCGACACTACATACCAAGTACGCCGACAAAAGGTGCAAAAGGAATAACCACATGACGCGCAGGTGCGAAGACGTGCCCAACCAGATTCGTCGTCGCCAGAACTCCTAGTCGTATCAGATCGAGGTTTGAGGACGGGCTGCTGACAATATTCCATTGGACAATGAACCATGGTTGGGTCTCGCTCGAGATCGCGCTTCTCACGGAGCCATTTCCATCTGTCGAATTCGTTGTCAGAAAGGACAGCCCTCACTTCATCCTCCGTCGCTTCACGGAGACCATCTGCGCCTGCATTGGCTTTCCCACAGTCGGGCTGTGGACAAGCGACATGAGAGAGCTGGCCTTCCTTGACATGTAGTCCCCACATGTCGACCAGACATGCTTTGCAGAAGACGTGGCCACATGAGAGGGCGTGACAGCGGATACCTTTGCGCTCAGACAGACATATGGCACACAGATAGGAGGTGTTTGCAAACTCGTCTGATTTGGCGGAGGCGCAACAAGCAAGAAGGGCATGGAGCAGGAGCTGCGGGGATGGATGCGAGATTCTGGCTGCATAAACAAAAGAGGGGAAGAGGCAGAGAGAGACCTACTGGATGGAGCTGTCAGCAAACAATCCGATATCTGCCAGAAAATCCCCCGTGCGTATCCATTCGACCCAGGTGTAGAGAATGCCCGTATCGTTACCAGGAGACCACATGGCGATCAAGCGCTCCTTGATGCGGACGAGTATAGATGGGGGTAGCCATTCGGAGGTCGTCTGGATGGATTGGATGACTGGCGGAGACTGGGCGGGATACAAGGGCGGGAGGGCAATGCAGAGATGGACGGGCGGGAGGACGGCGAGGGCGATGGTGAGTGGGGGGGCGGCGTCGAGGGGGACGATGGCGACGGGTGTGTCCTGGGCGAGGTGTACGGGGATGCGGAGGGTGCAGACAGCATCGATGTAGGATACGCAGATGGTTGGGTGAATCGACTGCAGAACGGGTCAGGAAATCGACGCGGAAGAAGAGAGACGGACCTCGAGAACGGCCCACTCGACGATGGACATGATTAATAATAACAATAAATATTTATACTTGTCTTTTTGTGACAGAAAATAATAACGCAGCCCGAAAAAGAATCCCCTCCGCCAACGTCGACCACGACCACGACGGCGTCGACGAGGAGCACGACGAGCATCGCCCAGACCGCGTCACTGTCGCATCGTCGCCACCCACGTCCGCGCCGCACACCTCCGCCACCGGGATTGTCCTCTGCAGTCTACGACGTTGACGCTGAGGAGCCCTCCTAATCTGAGCTTGTCCTCTACCACCACCACCCATGGATATCTACTCCATATCCTTCACCCACCCCCGCAGGTCCCGCCATCTCCACTCCCCTTCCTCCTCTTTCGACGCCCACGACCCCCGTCTCCCCCAGCACATCCAACATCTCCCCGAAAACTTTCCTTCTACTCTCCCCCTCCCTTCCACGCAGCCTTCTCCATCCAACCAGGCCGACTCCGAGACCGTTGACAAGCTTGCGATCCTTGCCAGGTCTTTGCATAACGTGCAACTCTCCTACCTCCTCTCCGATGGCGGCCGCAGCTGGAATTTCTACATATCCGGCGCATATCAGCAGGTTATGCTCGCCCGTGGTATGCTTCTCAAGGATAGCCCCGTTCAGGTCAGCCCCTCTCTCGCCATTTTTCATCGACCCCTCTTGCTCATCCCCCTCAGCACCGCACCGCCATCAAGGTGCCCCGTTCAGACATTCTCGATTCCCCCTCCTCGAAACCCACTCTTAAACCCGATGTGCGCAGAAAACTCGACGAAATCGCTTCTCTGACATATGCCCACATCGCCGTCGTAAACTCCCCTCTTTCCCTCTCAAGCCGAACACCCCCCGACGGCATTTCAACCAGCGCGGGTTGGACCGGTTTAGAAACCGAGCGCGTTTGTGAGCTCGTCGTCACCGGTCAGGGCGACGCGACCGAACTCGCAAGGGTTAGACTTTTGGTCATGTTGGATGAACTTGTTCGTTTCCTTCTCGCCCCTCGAATTTTTTTCTTATCCCACTCGTAGAATGGTTTGCATGCAGAACCTTGTGAAATTGACCAAAAACTACATGCCATCATCGCAGGCCGTAAACGCCATTACCTACAGACTATTCAAGAGGATACTGCCACCAATATTTATTTCCCTTCCCCTCTCCAAGGTCTCGTCGGTCCCGATCTCGTCTCGCCGTCGGTTAGCACCAACGGCAACGCGCAGTCTGCCCAGGTGCAAGGCAGTCAGCACCAGCACGCTCATAATCCAAACATCATATGGATTACCGGAGAGTTTTTTGGTGTTCAGAGAGCACGAGACATGCTGTTCCAGGTCTCTGCGAGCAAGGTTCGCTTTTACTTTTGCAGCCTTATGAACCCCCCTAAATCCGTCCACATAGAGCAAGAGCGTCATCTCCCGTGACACGGTGATCGTTCCCCGTAAGCTCGACTGGATGGTTCTTGACCGCGCAGATGATCTCAAGTCCATCATGTCCGACAACGCGACTTTTATCCAGTTCCCGCCTATCGGCAGTTCTACCAGCTTGATCACGGTATATGGCGACCACAGGGTCAATGTCCAGAGAACCATCAGAGGGATAATGCAGCTTGTCTGTGTTTATTTTTATCGTGTTGCATTACATCTCACCTCGCACAATTAGGCTTGCCAATATTACGTCGCGTCTTTCTGGCTTCTCCCAATTCAATTTAATGTGCTTCTCCCGCCCGCGACACTCAATAGCTCGCAAGTAACAACGCTCCTAAAACAAATATCTCTCACCACAGGTGCAGAGGTCGTGTTTAAGAGCATGTGTTTCGAGATGCACGGCCTCGAGTATGAGGTGCGGGCTGCCGTTAGTATGATCCTTGACTTGGATCTCGTGAAGGTGCACCTTTATTTGTCTCCTAGATCATCTACGAACACTTACGCCGTCCAAACCAACAGACGTTCCATCACGAAATCCGCTTTCAGGTAGAACTCGCCAACGAACATCGCGAGTTCATCTCCGGAAAGAAGAATGGTAAAATCAACAAGATTATGCAATCAGCGTCCGTCAAAATAAAGTTTGAGACGTTCAACGATCACAATTTCCTTATCGATCTTTCCGGCTCTGACTCCTCGATCTTAACTGGTCTTACTCTTCTGCAAGAGGAACTTCCCGCTGAGATATCCTTCCATGTCCCAGAGGCGTACCATAAGCGTATCATTGGAATCGGGGGAAGGAACATTCAGCGAATCATGAAGAAGTACGGAGTTTACGTCAAATTTTCGAATGCAGAAGAGTTTGCTGCCTTGGGCGGGTACAACGATAATGAGGACAATGTCGTTGCGAGAACGCCGTCTAAGAATGCGATTAATCTGGACAATCTGAAGCAATCGGTTATGGAGATTGTAAACCCAAAGGTGCGTCGGCGTGGCATGCGTGTGACGATTTGCTTACTAGAACTCTAGGACAAGGATTATGTCAATGAAACCCTATCGATCCCCCGTCGATACCACCGCACGTTACTTGGTGAAAAAGCTATCTTTATTCACGACATCGAGTCGAAGACCAATTCCCGCGTGCGGTTCCCAGATAAAGAAACCGCTTCGGACGTTGTCACGATCTTCGGTCCCGAGAGTCAAGTTCAGATTGCTGCAGCTATGTTATTGGTCGGTTATCATTAAATCGCATGCCCTGCTTCATCTTACCGTCAACAGGAACACGTTCCATTCGAAGCAGACATGGCAGTTCCACCCAGTCCCGACCTGCCTATGGTCTGTGGCTCCCCCGAGTTTGCTACGTTTGTCGAACGTGTAAAACGTGAATTCCAAGTATCGATCACGCCGAACCTTAAACTCCCCGTCCCCATCCACTCTACGAACGGCTCCAGTACTTCGTTGGACCACCCGTCGACGTCTCAAGCCTCGCCGCAAACGGCGCAGATCCAATCGCAAGGGGAATATAGCTTCAAATTCAGGTGTCAAAGATCGAATAGCGACTTTTTACTCGCTGCAAGGGAGATGCTTGAGCAATTTTTGCTAAATCATAATGTTCGCGTGTACCCTTCGCCGACTGCGCACACACACAAGAGAGGCGACTCGTTCGCCGAGGCTTTCCCGCACTTTGATAGCAAGGTCCTTTCGACTGCAAGAAGGCATGGTAAGTCCTTACTTTCTACCATGATTTGCCACTCGATTATGTGTAAAAATATGTCTGCGTACCCGCGACTCATTGTGTAATTTAACAGAGTCAGTCGAGCTGACGCGGTCGTCGGAGATCCTCGGTGATCGACGCCTGAGGCTGGCAAATTCGTCTCCAGACGTAAAGGCGTTGTTCAATGCTCCTGCATTCATCTACGATCTCGATGAACAGGAGGATTCGCAATCAGCATACGGCCCGCCTGGCACGGGACTTGATTATTGGACACAATTACCACCATTCGTGAGTCTATTGTGACACTAGGTTCATTACCTCATCTTGAACTTTTCCAGAGCTCGGGAATTACATCCCGAACTCGCAATACCGAGGATGCCTTGAAACGGGGCTCAGATTCCCTGCTCGAGTCCAAGATTAAAGAGCAGATCTCCAAACCTCGATCCCTCCAAAATCGTGCACAATCTCTTGATCTGACGTATTCCCTCTCGCGAATTACCGAAGGTTCCTCGCGGCTCCAACCCCCAGAATCACCTACGACATCTACCGGCGGGGGCACCGGGGGGAACTCTAGTCCGACGAGTGCCACGGCCCCCTCATTCCCCAGTGTATATGGGCCCAGGTCGTCTGCTGTGATCGGATCCTCTGCCCAGAGGAATGCAAGGGTGATGGACGAGGAAGTTGTGGATGAAGTGTCGCGGGTGATGTCAAACCTTGGGCTCTGAGGGTCGCCCCCGCTCGCGCCCACCTTACGCTACCCCAGACTCTTCCGAAATGCAAAAGAGAAAAAGAACTCCAAAAAGATACGACCAAGTTTGCCGTGGAAGAAGGGAATACAAGACACTGATACGGTGGACTACCCTGTCGAGAACATGGTCTTACCCCGTTCCAGAAGGAATGTGGTGGTCCTTCTGAAACCAAATGTCATTCTTCTGTCTTTGTCTTTCTCACTTGTCATGGGACTCAGGATTTTTATTTATCTGGGAACATGTATCAGGAGACCTGTATCTCCGCTCGGTACCCCGTCCCATCGCATCCATTCCTCTGTCTCACTATCTCACTCACATCAATCTCCCACACAACGGCATCATTTCCCTACATTTCTCTCTTTTCCAGTCTCACCAACTTTCGACATCCACTACACATATTTGGCGGACAGACTGTCGCGTTACTTCTGCCATCATCACGTACCATACTCTTTCTCAGCGATGCCCACACGTCTACCAGACTGGAGCAGCTACCTTGGTGGACTACTGTCGGATCCGACAGCTTCTATTCAATATCTCTGTTTTTCTGAGTTCGGGTTGCCACACTGTCTGGTTCTACTTGCTCCATCTCCCGCGGTTATTTTCCTTCTTGCTTTTTGTACATTACATAGGCAGATAGTTTCTACAATAGTGGGTTGGTCATATTGTTATCCTTCCACTAATCAAAGCTATTTATCAGGTGGTATGAAAGCTGGTAAATTAGGTCTGCTAAGATACACGTGAGACTGTCACAAAACGATCCATGGCACCTCGTACAATACGAAATCAAAGAATTCTTGCTCCAAAAGTGTTTGATATTCTCCTATGAACTCATCTGTTCCACCTTTCTGTTTCCTTGATCGGCCGGAACGAGGAGCAAGGTAAGCAAACTGGTTGGTCATGGCCGCCAGCGTCTTCTTGGTTGACTTTGAGTCGGGCTGTGATAAATAGGTAGTCAGCGCGGCCGCAGATCAAGTGGGGGAGGGCGCAAACTTTGACAGCAAGTCCTAGGTAGTTCGCAGGTAGGCCATATCGGAGGACGCTCTCGACGAACAAGCGCAAGACCTTGAGATGCACTAGGAGTTGGAAAGACTCGGAGAAGTTTGTCCTAGACAATCTCAACAGTTCCGTCTACAGCAAGATGAGTATGAGCGAGGGACGCTCTACATGGTTTCTTACCCAAAGCTCCTTCTCGGTAGTGTTTGCTACCTCGAGCTCTTCTCGCTGTTTATCTATCTGCTCTTCCGAATACACAAAGTCACGCACGATGAATCTGCGAGATCCGGCGTTCAGCTTGACAGCCCTGTATGGTAACGGATTACGCACTTGTTCTCTCTGCACTTTTGCACAAACTCGTCGTGCACTCTCTTGAAAATCACGACGCCGAAAAGGGTATATTCGTCGTCAGAAGCAATGACGCTGTTCACGGTGCAAAGCAATCAGAAACGTGTTTGCATCGTGATATCACGGTGACTGACGATGATGAACGCGGGACAACCATGCTGGTTAGACGTTCGTATTTGGTACCCCACTCTTTTGTCAACGTTCTTTCAGAGCAGACAAGATGAGCCGTGTGCGAGGGGCATGGCCATGAGCGCAAAACCTTACTTTGGTACTGCCACCAGACAGGTTTGCATGTACTCTGAATCCTGTATCATGTCGTCTCCCGACACGACATCAACAAGCGACCGTACAGAGAGATTGCCCCTGTGCGCAAACGGTTGACGATGGGACAAGAGCAAGAGATATCAACGCACGTCTTCTTTCGCTGCATTTGCAGGAGGGTCCCCTTGACAAGGTTGTAGTTATTCAATTTAGACTTGATCATGTTGTCGATGGAGGCCATGTCCTGAACGCGTGATGAGCATGCGGCGATTGATATGAATGGGGTGTGCGGGATGACGGGGTGATCACCTTGTTGAGGACATCGACGGTCTCTCGCAGGCTTCGTTGCATGCCGTATCTACCCTCGTTCCACCGCCAGCCTTTGAATATGTAGTCATCGACGCTCCGCTCGTTGATCAGGATGTGCTGTGCAAGCTTTGTGGGGTCGTTGTTGAGGAGGTTGCGCAGCGTGTCGACGGTCTTGGCGACGGTCGAGGTGAAGAATACATCCTGCTTGGGGAGTTCTTCGGAGAGGGTGATGAGAGAATCGAGCGTGCCCGTCTGCGAGATGGGTTGGATGAGCGCAATGTGGAACGCAAGTGAAGATGTACTTTGAACGCGGGGACGGTAAAGTCGGTGACGTGTGACGAGCGGGATACTTGGGCGAGCTTGGACGCGATCTCTGGCAGGACGCCCTCCACGTCGCCGTCGTTGGGGATCGCGACGAGCCAGGTGCTCTGGTCGGACGGCATCGTCGAGGTCGATATTAAATAATATCGCTCCACAACTCACTTGTCTCTGCGCGAAAATAATTAATTAATCAACCCACTCTGCCATGCTCTCTAGGTTCATGTCCACGTCGGCGAGGGTGCCATACCTGCTTTCCCCGTCCAGCCTGCGCGAACGCATCTCACTGGGCAACGTGTCAGTTCTCGATGCCAGCTGGTTCATGCCCAACTCCCCTCGGAGACCCCTCCACGAGTTTCAGGGGAAGCGCATCCCTGGCGCTCAGTTCTTGGACCTCGACGAGGTCGCGAGTCCTCATCAGCTCGGCCTGAAACACATGCTGCCTTCCGAACGCATTTTTGCCGATGCATGCGGTTTGTTTTTCGTATTCCCCCTTCATCCTCACCATCGTCGAACAATTTTGGAACAGAAAAACTTGGCATCCTCCCCAATTCTCATGTCGTAATGTGCGTTCCCCGTGTCTGGCGACAGAGAGAATGGCTTTAGAAGAGACGATCGTTGTTTTAGATACGATACACACGGAGTGTTCTCCTCGCCTCGTGCCCTCTTCATGTTCAGGGCGTTCGGCCATCAAACGTCCAGCATCCTTGATGGTGGTCTACCACGTTGGGAAGCAGAGGGGTTCGAAACCGTCCGTCTCCCACCAACAGAGCTCAAGACGTCCACATATCCCACTCCTGTCTTGGACCGCGCTGCGATCCGCTGTGAGACTTCATTTGCGTTATCGACCAATCGCTTTCATTCCGACACCTGATGGCAGCCTATGAACAGGTGGTAGCTAACTCTCTTTCGGAGCCAGCGTCAGATCCTGCCGTGGAACTGGTGGTCGACGCACGCTCCCGTGGCCGGTATGCCCCTGCTCCTACCCCACCGCATGCTGTATCATGACCTCGACCACGATAACCTCTAGTTTCCTTGGCATTGACCCAGAGCCGCGTCCTGGTCTGTCTTCGGGTCACATACCCCATTCATTCTCACTTCCATTCAATTTATTCCTCAATACCCACACAATACCCAATTCTTCTGCTCAGTATACCACCTTCTTATCCGAATCCGAGTTACGAAATGCCCTCGTGGACGCTATTGGAGCTGACCAGGCACAATTGGTATTAACGGGGAAACGTTCAATTACCACCTCCTGTGGAAGCGGCATGACAGCCGGAGTCTTATGGCTGGGTCTGAAACTGCTGAGTGCTCCAAATGTTGCACTGTACGACGAGGTACGTTCCGATCAGGCTTGACTTCCGATTGGAAATCGACAAAATTGACATGCAGTCATGGACGGGATACGCCGGTAGGACAGAGAGCCGTATCGAAAAGTCTGCGTAAATTCGCTGAAACCATGTGTGACAATTTTTCGTTGCTGCGGTCTAACATTTGTATTGTAGTACGGCTTTGTACGCTAGTGTAATCGGTGGTGATACAACATTAGTGGTGGTGATACTTGTGCGTTCGTCGTAAGTAGTTTTGTGGTACAACTTGAAGATCATCTGTAGGTTCTAATGATACACATACCCATCGAATGACCGAAATGCCCTGAAACCCAAAGAGAAAATGAGAAAATGGTAAGGAACGTGGGGACGCAGTAGATCAGCAGATTTCTGCGTAGCGATCTAACACAGTCATTAACCCTTGTATACCTTTGGCGGCTTCGATCTGGACGGGTCTTTGCGCATCTGGCCAAGTTGACCGCGCCACCGTTGCCGAGTAGCGAACCTGAACTTACGTTCAAGTAATTCACACATGAAAAAAAAAGTGAGCGTACTATGACTCTGAATTCATCCCGTTTTCGTAGTGCCGTAGAATGGCGAATGATGCAATCCCATCTGTGTCGGAATGAAGCACATGATCATTTTGATGCGATCAAACGGAGAAAGACTTACTGCTCCTCCAACAGGACATTACCCCCCATCAATTTTGCTACGGAGTATAACCCTTTGCGAGATAGGTCGACTAACCTCCCAGCATCGACCCCCCCTTTGCAAACAAATTGTTCCGTGTGTGCAACACGGGGGCCGACCTTCATGGGGGTGGTCTTGGCCAGTGTGTCGTGTGTGCGTGCCGGACCTGAACAGCTCTTGACGCTGTCCTTATCACTGCCTTGGGCAATCTCGACGTTGTGGCGAGTATGCTCAATCTGCTTGCGGAAGACGCGCGAAAAGATGAGGGAACAGCAGCTGACCATGTCGAACGGGCTAATGAGTGACTTCAAGTGCATCAGCAGGGGAGGCGGACTGGGAAATCAGAAATCTTACGAGTCTGTCATTTTATACGTGCATACCTGATGCGGAATAGTTTACATCCGGTATTCATGCTCTTCCCGTCCGCTCTTGTCGAGGCGACTCAAGCGATCTATCATGTAGAGGGTCTGCACGAGGCAGATCCAAAATTAAAACGAAGACGTTGATGTAATATCACCATCCGTTACACCTCCCATCATTGAAATGCGTGATCATTACCTCTTTCAATATCTGTCTCGCAGCCAGATCGTCCCCAACGGATCTGGTGTGAATGCAAATGTATACACTTGAGATGGAGTAGTGAGCTCACAAGGACGAAATACAAATACAAAAAGGCTGAATAACACACACGATCAATAAGTTACGAAAACGAGCGCCGTCCTTCAAGGACGGCCATGAAAGGTGGCCGTCGCAAGGCAGGGAGCTTCCCGGATACATATCCTCCGCGCCCAATATAGTCTATCTCCAATCGATTCTGCTTCCCCTGTCGTAAGCGTGTCAACGTCCAACTGGTAAAAGGTTGTCAATCCATTGCGAAGCGCTACAAGATCTGAAGAGGTAGACTAACCCTTCTGACAGCAAGACATTGTAATGTTGCTTTTCAATCTCTTGTAACAGTTGCTGCTGCGAAAATAACAGCGCATTGGCGCATTGATCCCCATCGGGAACGTGTTTCTTGAGGTCAAAGATGTACTTTCTGCACGTGTCATACGCTCCAACACGCACGATGTCAACTTCTAGGAAGAAGAGTAATCAGAGGGATTCTTGGAGATCGCAGAACGACTACTACCTGTTTCATCAAACATGAGCACGGGTTCTACAATCTCACATCTTACAACCTCCCAAGGTTGATCACCGGCATGCTTTTTTCGACAAAACCACCTCATGGGACCGACACAAGCCCTCGGGCGAGTCCGAGAGAGGAAGAGAGCACGGTGCTGCGGTGCCGTTACTGATCAGGGTGAGTACAAGTAATATGCTGTTCGGTTCAACACCCCTTTAAGCGAATTGTAATGCGCACTGCCACTTATTCACTGCTGTGAGGGATTCTGTACGCGGGTGCGCGTAATCAGTATGACTGGGTATTACTCCGTGGTCCAAAGATTGTCCATTCCAACTGTCTCGGGCGGTGACCTAACGGTGAGACATTGCCACTCGTTCGTTAGGCGGACTTGGATATCAATGAGAAACAGCAATGGACTGTCTCATCTGCAGTTTGAATTCATGTCTTGCCGAGTGTCCCGTAGCTCCGTGGACCAACTTGAACTGATGCGGCGATCCTGGTGTTATCATTTGAATTTCATAAGCACCACCTCATCCCCGCGAATGTGAATCAAGGGATGCGAGAGCATGGACACCGGCAGATAAGTATCAAAGACGAGACGCCGTGTAAGCCTGAGATCTGGCTGTGGTGGTCCTATTTCCCCGGTGTTGGATAATGCCAGTTACCACACCGCTGAAGCAGTATGGTTTGCGTTTCCTGGTTTCAATGGCATCTCTGCGATCAATGATTCTGACTCACCTGCACAGGGCGGCGACACCGGTGTTGGTGTCGCTTCCACTGCCGTAAAAGGTAATTTTCCGTTCCTCTGTCTGTGACGAGGTCCCACTGCAATCTGGTCAGTGCGGCGCTGATCCGATGACGGATGATTGGCCCATGAGACACCCAGACAATTTCGCTTTGATGAACCCTGTCCCTCGTTTGATACTGCACGATTGGTCCTATGACACGAGTACGATTGCTAACCGGCTTGATCGACTCGCATCAAGAGTCGCGCCTGCTGAAGTCATCACCGATGATAAATGCATGAGGTGGACGCAGGGAAGTTAATTGATTACACATCATGCATGCCGTCGGCGGTTGCTGGTGCACATATCGCACCAATCACTGCACCTTACAACCCTGGCGCAGGTATCAAGCGTCCGCCTAAAGACCCGCCTGCTCTTCTGGTTAAATCATTCCTGGATGTGCTGGGAAGATTGCTGTGAGCCACTTGCCACTTGTACCCAGGTTAGCCACTCGCCCCGAGATCTGTTTGAACACTCGGTTCAACAATTTGTGCCACAGGATCAGTTTCGTTCTAGCCAAGACACGTTTTACACCCTGCGTCAACGTCATATCAGATTGCGTTTCGTCGCTTGCAAACTGGCCGCCTAGATAGGCTACGAATAACTTTCACTCACGATGGCGTCATGATAGTAGTAATACTTGTGCCAGACTTGCAAACCGCCTATATTTTCTGGTCGAAAAGACACCTTACACGAACAGCACTTGGCCTGCCAAAATACCTGAAACGAACACTTGAGATCGTCATCACACTTTTTACAGCAGCGCTGCCAGCCATTGCCATCCGAATCGGAGATGAAACAGTACTTCACCCCCCGAGTCGCCGTGAGTTCGTGACTCGGATGCTGTCAGTCCAGGTGGAGGTCGCGTTGCTCGTAACCGTCCGGTTTCGCAGATAGCATCCAGTCCTACTGGAAATTCTATCAGTCCACCCGCAGGACCTCTGTCGTGACTCAGAATATAAGCTGACCTGATATTTGGTACTCCCCCTCCCCCCCGAAAATGAACAGACTCGGAAGTCGATACGATGTCGATCTGGAAATAAAATCCCCATCTGTTCAAAAATATGGGGCTCGGCAAAGAGTCAAAATCAACAACATTAGATCTTGTGCTTGTGGCGGCAAAACGAGCTACGCTACAGGTTGGTTTGTCACGGGAGTACTAAGGCCACCAGACTATATTGGGTATCTCAAGGCGCCGTAGTGCCAGTACAGCACACAAACTTGAAACCTCGTCGGCACAACTGCCCGTCTCTGCAACAACCAACGGTTATACACCGGTAGTCGCCCTGACCAGGCTAAGATGTACTATGATGTGGAAGAACGAAAAGTACCTTGGCAAAGATGCCGTTGTTATTAAACTTCCTGCCTGCGGCCTACGCGTCCAAAGACCACCTCCCCGACACCAAGCCCCAGGATGATGGAAAGAATGTATGCAGCATTGAAGGTCCTATGGGCTTCCAAAATTTGAACACATCCAGAGATCAACCATACTTACATGACGGCCAGCATGAGGGCATATGAAAAAGTCGACTGGATGGCTTGCATTCCTCCGCGTGGGATATCGCAAGAAGGGGTAAACCGATGGAAGAGCCGCCTGCGGGTGTAAATGGAGTCTTCCCTAGGTAATTCAGCGCAATCTTCCTTGTCGGATTTGAGGGGTGTCTTGCATAACGTCGGGGTTATTCTAGTGGTCAGTCAGAAATCGAGAGTATAAGAAAACAGCAACCAACGAACTTGGTCCTCCAGCGCAATTCTTGGGTGCGTCGAAGTGCAGCGAGGAAGCGTTCCAAGACACAGAACAAAAACAAGGCTATGCAAGTAGCAGCCGTGGCACCAGGGGACGAAGGGCGCCAGGCTTTGAAGATAAGGTAATCCGTATGTCCGAAGTGCAACCAAGGTGTCATCCCCACTGACATGGTCGAATTGTTCATGTTGGCGGCGATTTGGCGCGTAGGAGAAGGGAGACCGGAAACAGACGGGTTCCGAATAGCCTGATTTGGACTTGTAAACCAACAGTAAATAACCGGAAAATAATTGGCCAAGTAAAGCCATGTTCATGAGCCATGGCGAGAGCTTACTCGTGCTGACAAAAGAAATATGGCCAGGATGTTCCTGACTCTGGTAGAAGCCACTTACCACGACCTGTAGCAACGACCAATGGATCGAAGTTCGACAGGCTATAATCGGATCTCGATTGGGTGCAACCTGCTCCTCGACGTATATGTGAACGGATTCGCGAAAAAGAGCATGTTGATATGAGCTGGTGCATGAGGGGAGATATCTTTGCACAGAGACAGACCTCCGATTCATTCGGTGACTGGGATGTCAACAGGGACGATGGAGAGTGCACATGCAGGATTACGATGTCGATAGTGGGATAATTGACGGTGTAGGAGGTGTATATAGCCAAACGAGTCGATACAGACAATCTGAGCAAAGAAGTGGTTGGTGTAGGTGAGGCAAATCTGCTCATCCAATCGGAAAATGCCGATATTAAGCATCCTTACTCAGCACGTGATGTTCTCGTCCCCGATGATTCCGACGCGTACTGCTAGTGGCCTCTCACCCGGTATTCAGAATGTTGCGAACTGCACTCATCAGCGTCTCACATTCACTCCCGCGCAGGACCGCTGCATCGTCCTTTCAGAATTTTACGCGCTTCCAGTCCTCGAAAGCCGGCGATGAGGCTCTCAAGGCAACACGCAAACTCAATGACAAGCTGCAGGAGAACTGGAAGGGCCCAATTCTCACGTACGAACAGGTCAAGCCGAAAACTCTCAGTCCTAGTAACGTATGCTCTTATATTTTTCGCAGTTTGCCTCCTCAAACACTCCTCTCCTCCAGGATGCATACCTCATTGATGTGCGGGAGCCAGATGAAGTTATCCAGGGGTCTATTCCTTCGTCCGTGAACCTCCCACTATCTGTGCTGGCCAACTCCCTCCACCTGAATCCCCAAGATTTCTGTAGCCGACACGGCTTTGAGAAGCCAGGCAAAGCCCAGGAAGTAGTCTTCTACTGCAGAAGTGGCAAGAGAAGTGCCTCCGCGTGTGATATTGCTAGGAGAAATGGCTATGAGAAGTGGGTGTGCCCCCCCTTTGACATATCACTGCATCCTCATCAGCCTTTGCAGAGTCCTCAACTATGAGGGATCTTGGCTCGACTGGGTGTCTCGCGAGGGAACTGGCAAAAATTTGTAGGCCCGACCCATTTTCGCTACCTTGTAGTACTGTAATGTGTTATTGTGTACACTCATCTGTGGTCGCCTTTACTATTTAGCAGTCGGTGTCATCTTGTTTCTTGCCTGCTGCAATGCTGTCCCGAACCCTTCCTAGACTTCTGTCGCAACGTACGTTGTCACGCACAGAGAGTGCTGTACTCTTCTCAACGGTCAAGACTATTACGCTGTCCACCAGACGCTCCTCAAGACATGCTGCCCACCCTCTGCAAGCTCGTCTGTGTAAACGAGCACTAAGTACACCTACACCTCGTACCGCTCACAGGTGTGTAACGTTTCAAGAGCGCTTCCCCTGCATTTATTAGCGGCCTGGTCACAAATTTGTCCTAGCGAGCTCCCCATGGGTCGGTACCATGCCCTAGCCGACGCAACGATGACATCTCTGCTGGAGCGACTGGAGGATCTTTTAGACGAGATATCCAACCAAAATTTCGAGGTCGACTACCACGTAAGTTTTGGGGTTGGCTATTATGAATCTGCCGGTGCGAAACAGCTGATGAACATCATTGCAGAGTGGTGTACTCACTCTCAATCTTGGTTCGAATGGTACATATGTAATCAATAAGCAGCCTCCAAACAAGCAGATTTGGCTCTCGTCTCCCGTCAGGTTCGTTCAGTTACCTTCATCGTCAAACACTGGTTACTCACCTTCCATGCTTGCAAACCTCTCTGACATATTGCTTGTACGACGATGCGACCACGGCTTCTGCACATGAATCTCACTCGTCAACTGTGCTAACGATCAGTGGACCTAAGCGATACGATTATGTGCCATCTACGGACAATTGGCGATACGCTCGAAGCGGAGAAGAGATGGGTGTTCTGTTGGAGCAGGAACTTAGTCGTGCACTAAAACGTGAGGTGAAGCTAGGGCTTGAACATGTATCACAAGCCGTGGAATGAATATAATGTCTGTTGCTCCAGTCAAGGGCAGGATATGAAACCCCAGATACAATTGTGATGAAAACCCTACTATGATATGCAGTGTGTATACAAAGTCAAAACTTCGGCGCCACGGCGAACGATGCCAAGATGCTGGAATGCTGACAGCAAACGATATACATCTGAGACTGTCAGGGGTGTCAACGGTCCAGGTCGGGGTCCGAGGATGCCATCTCTTTTACCTCTTGTCTACGCGAGAGGAACAGCGAACCCAGCAACCTGGAATTGTGGATTAGTGTGAAGGGTATATTATCAGAAGGAAATGGCATACCTGTTAGTGTCCTCGTAACGTTGCCGTACACACTGGACCTCTTCGACAAATCCTTTCCCCCCAATAAAACGGCTGCTAACTCGTTTGTCATGAACAGGCTGATGGGGAACTGCATCGATCTGGGCCGCTTGTCGTAGAGGATCATAAGTGTGGGGGACTGCGTTCTCTGGCCTATCTCGGGGTGGTTGAACAAAGAGCAGCCTGTGTTGATTAAGGATATGTAGCTCATGGAGGAGGTTGTTTGCGCCCTTGTAGTATTGATCTGGTATTGCCGCCGGAGGTAACACGTCGTGTGCGTCCTCTATCCAGTCCTCTTCGCCATCGCTTTCTCCATGAACCTGCCCCGATTCTAGCCAACCCCGTAGTGCACTGTCCAGCGGGGGCGGTTGTGTGCGCTGGCGTTTGGAACGGGGCTGGTATGGGTCTGTGGTATAGGATGGTCTTCTGGGGGCGTCGGGAAGGAAGGAGGGAGGGTCGTCGAGGGACGAGGGAGGTGGTGTCGCTGGGCGCTGTCGTTTCAACATGATTCTGTGGTTGTGGTGAATATTAATGCCACCTGCGTAGCCCATTTGGTAATTACAGGGGTGGTCGGGGTCGTGCATGACTTCTGCCACCTGACTACCGTTTGTAAGTTAAGTAAAAGGACACAGCGACTACCACCACCAACAGTATGGCTGACATGGACATCTTTGCTGCCATGGGCATTGCTGGCTTCGGCAAGGCCGCCAAAAAACGGGACCTTGATCCAGCTCGCTTCGACATAGCAAAGAGACAGGAAGTACCGGTAAGTAGCCATGCCAGCGTCTCTTGACCGCGTGTCACCGTCTGCCTCTCTTCACAGGCAAAACAAGCATCTGACCCAGGGTCGAGCAAGGCAGAAGGCGAGGTCAGCCAACCACGGCCGGTTAAGCAACCCGTACTCGCTGACGGGCCAGAAGAAGAAGGGTCAGGCAGCGATGCGAGTGCAGCAGACGATGAGCCCGAGTATGACCCCACTTCTCCCTCGCTTTTCGCCCTGCCTGAGTTTCCTGTCACTCACGAGGCAACGCTCAAGGAGCACACAAAAGTCATTTCCGCCATTGCGCTCGACCCGAGCGGTGCGCGTGTGCTCAGCGGGTCACATGATTACGACTGCAAGCTTTGGGATTTCGGCGGAATGACGTCGAATCCGAGGTCTTTCAAGACATGGGAGCCAGCAGGTAGCTACTACGTGCGTGTTCTTCGACCTCCCGCTGGGCCCGTGACAATCGTCTTACTTTTATTGTTTTTAGGTCAATGACGCGAAATTCTCAAACAACGGGCAACAGTTTCTCGTGATTCCTGCCACTCTCCAACCCAGACTTTATGATCGAGACGGTGAAGAACTGTATGTTTCTTGGTTCTCTCACGGGAACACCATGTGACGGTTGGCTCTAGGGCAGCTTTTATTAAGGGCGACATGTACATCAGAGACATGAAGCACACTGCGTACGGCTTGTTACGAGAACTATACATAGGACAATCCTAACGATATCACCGCAGCGGACACGTTGCCGAGGTGACTGGTTGCTCGTGGCACCCAAGAGACCCAAAGGTCTTTATTACGAGCTCAGTCGACTCAACCATCAGGTAGGTCCGCTTTCATTCTTAGGCTGTGATAGGCATCAAGTCCCTAGGATATGGGACGTAGACAATAAGCGCAAGCAGAAGACGGTCATTGTTGTCAAGTCCAAGGAGCGAGGAGCACGAACCAAGGTTACAGCGTGTGCCTACTCCCCAGACGGAGGTATCATTGGTGGTGGTACGCTGCCCAACAAATCTAGTAACGGGCTTCGATACGACCTTGACTGCAGTTTGCTTGGACGGCGCACTACACATGTGGCAGGCTTCGTCTAATTTCGTACGTCCAAATATGAGCGTTGAAGCAGCCCATATCAAGTCGACGGAGACTGCCTCTGTCGTATTCTCTGTGGACGGCCGGACTGTCCTCACTCGAGGAGGAGACGACACTGTCAAACGTAGGTACACTTCCTTGGATAACTCAGGCAGCCTCTAAATGCGATAATTCAGTTTGGGATATTCGATCCTTCAAAAAACCTGTGGCATTGCGTTCCGATGCGACGACACTTTACCCCGGCACGAATGCGGTGTTCAGTCCCGACGAAAAATACATTCTCACGGGCGTTGGTGCCGCATCCAAAGGCGAACGGGGACAACTTTTATTCCTCAGCCGAGCGGACCTGAGTGTCGTCAAGGAGGTGGGAATGGACTCGACCCCTGTAAAGGTCCTCTGGCACTCCAAGATCAACCAGATCGTTACGGGGCTTTCGAACGGAACAATATCCGTTTTGTACTCGCCAGAAACGTCGACTCACGGCGCGAAGCTCCTGTTGTCCAAAGGAGCACCGAAACGGCCGACTGTGGAAGACATGTCGGATGCACTTGCGGCACCGACGATTCTGACACCACATGCATTGCCAATGTTCAAGGACGGGGATGGTGTGGTGAAAGGAACGAAGCGCAAGAGAGAGAAAGACCGACTGGATCCACGGAAGAGTCGAAGACCGGAGTTGCCAGTGACTGGACCCGGCAAGGGGGGACGCGTTGGTGCAAGTGCGACGCAACATGTCGTTCAGAACTTGGTACGGAATACGACGCGGGACGAAGACGTGAGTGATTTGGCTGTCTTTGGATCGACTGTCTCTGGGCTTCTTAATTCGCATCGCCTCACGTTACATGAGACATGGATCTTTTTGTGCGACGCGGTTTCCATGCTGGTTTAAAGCGACTAACGGTTTTCATTGTATCTGTTTCACTGCAGCCACGGGAGGCACTCCTCAAGTACGCAGAGCTGGCAGAGACCGACCCGCAGTGGACAGCAGGTGCGTTTTTCTGTCTTGTGTTTTTCGCCTGCTTGCCGACTCGGCGTTGCGGAGTGCCAATTCTGGCAGGTTGCCGCTGCGGGGATTTAAAATTTGTATTGCTGTGTTTGTATTGATCTCCCGGCTGACGTGGCGACGGTACTTTCCGGGGTCTCGATTTTTTTCAGCGTGGCAACAAAACCAACCCAAGCCTGTGTTTGCAAACGTCTCGGAGGACGAGGAGGAAAAGTAGGACGGGTCGGGGCGCCACGGCCGTGTACAGTAGCTCTTTAATGTACAGAGGGACCGGTGCGGGTGATGGTGTGAGTAAGTATCTTGGGTGGTCCCTGCGCTGGTTTGAGATCGAACCTTAATTCCGGTCGCCTATAAAGACCCAATGGGTGGCTGCCGATGCCCCAAATTCAAAACTCCCCTCCCTCTCCAAACGTCACGCTGTGTGACAAAAATTGTCACGCGCCACTCATGAACGCGACCGACGCTGCTCACCACCATGCGCCCGCCGTCGGAATTGATGACAAACCAACACCGCTCGATGCACCACCCGACAGCAATGGTACACGTGATACTCAGTTTATATTCAAATTTTCCTTTAGCTAACCCTAAGAAAAAGATTTAATTCAAAACCACCCCGCCCGCAACTCTCTCCTCAACGGTCATGTCCAAAAGCCACTAGACATGTCCATCTCCCCTTCCGATCCAGGTTCGTAGCATCACATCATTGCTCGTAACGTCGCTCTTATCCGGGCAGTGTCTATCCAAATCCAACCACCTGCTGCAACTCCACCGCCCCCAGTACAGCCGGATGTCGCCCATGATATCAAGATGGCCGACACACCGGAGGGGATCGTCGAGGACATGCTTGCTTCCAACCACGCTTCCCCAGACGTCGTGCCCCCCAACGGTGCTCCTAACGGAAAGATCACTTCTCCGGACGTACCAAACACGGACGCAGATGGTGATGTGAAGATGGATCAAGCTTTGCACGTCAATGGTCATGCAGACACCACCGATGCAAAACCAGCCACGCATCACACCTCGTACCCCCCTTATCATCCTCTTAATCACCACGCTTCACCACATCCAATGGACGCGGATGCAGATGACGATGCACGGCCTCCCCCAGCTAAGCGAGCGCGCAAGTTCTCCGATGCTGATCAGGCTTCCATTGCCAACGTGAGTCACCCTTTGACAGTGGCGTTCGAATACTGATCTCTTGTCCCTTTGATCCCAATTCTCAAGACTGCTTCCCCTCCTCCCGCCACTGGCTCTTCCACTCAGATGTTCGAAGAAGCTGTCTTTAGTCCTGCTCCTGTACCACCGACTCCTCTTGGCACAGCTACTCTCAGTCTGCAACAACATCGATTCTGTCTTTCGACTGTCCGTTCGTTGAAAAAAATGAAAGATGCGGCAGCCTTCCTTCATCCCGTTGACCCAGTCGCCCTGAACATCCCACATTACCCCAGTATCATCAAGAACCCCATGGATCTCGGCACCATTGAGCGAAAGCTCATGTCGTGCAACCCTCAAAAACCCGACACGAATCCTAATAATCCCCGCTATAACAGTGCCGACGAGTTCATTGCTGATGTCCGTTTGGTGTTCACCAACTGTCTTGCGTTCAATGGACCAGATCATGCCATATCAAAAGCGGGCAAGCACGTCGAATCTGTTTTCGACAAGCAAATAAAGAATTTGCCGCCACCGCAAGTGGTATGTGAGTGTCGATGATTATCTTGGAGTAGATGCTAATTTGTAGCAGGTCAAACCTCCAGTCAAAGTCGCCACTCCTCCCCCTCCCCCTCCAGCACCTACCAAGAAGGTCAATGCTGCCCCACCCGCCCCTACACGACGCGCTTCCACATCTGTTCCCGTGATCCGCCGCAACGATATTGAGCAGACATCTACACGTCCAAAGAGAGAGATTCACCCGCCCCCTCCGAAGGATCTACCGTACGCTGACGCGCCGAAGAAGCTGCGGAAAGCGAAAGTGAAGGATGACGGTTCAGGGGAGCAACTCAAGTTTTGTGCTAAGCTCTTGGTAGAGTTGCATCGAAAGCAACATTGGACTATTGCTCATCCATTCTATGAGCCAGTCGGTGAGTATTAAATTCCATGTTTTTTTTTGACCTTGCTCATCGTATCACAGATCCCGTCAAGTTGGAAATTCCAACGTATTTCAAGATCATCAAAAAGCCGATGGATCTGTCCACTATGCGGAAGAAACTGGAGAATCACGAGTACTCGAGCGCCTCTAAGTTCTTTGATGATTTCAAGTTGATGATTCGAAATTGCTTCGCCTTCAACCCTGCTGGCACACCTGTCAATCAAGCAGGCATTGAATTGCAACGCCTCTTTGATGAGAAATGGAAGAATCTGCCATCACTACGAGAGGCGAGTGAGGAGGAAGACGAGGAAGATGAAGACGAGTCCGAGGAGGAGCGCAATCGTGAGACCATCGTTGCGCAAGGCCAGTACCCTTGTTCTGATGTACCGTCCTACACAGGTAGGATCGCGTCAATGGAGGCGCAGATCGAGTCGATGCGAGGGAATTTATTGGCACTAAAAAACCAGCCTCAGAAGGAGAAAAAGAAGAAAAAGAAGGAACCTAAACCTCCTGCTGCCTCGACGTCCAAATCCGCCGTATCTCGAAATGTCAAAGCTGGCAACGCTGGCAACGGCGCTGTCAAACGGAAGGCAAAGAAACAAATCCCAGAGGATGATACGCTATCGTTTGATCAGAAGAAGGACCTTAGCGAGGCAATAACGAAACTAGATGGGCAAAAGTTGGAGAAAGTCATTCAGATTATCCACGAAGGTGTCCCTGAGATTCGTGATGTTGGTGATTTCTCTTCGACAAATACACTATGTCTGACTACACTTTCAGAGCGCCGAAGAGATCGAGATCGAGATCGACCTCCTACCCGTGAACGTGCTTACGAAGCTGTACAATTTCGTGCTGCGACCCCTGCGACAGCCCCCTCCGAAGCGTAGTCGTGCAACGGGAAAGGGCACGGGTACTGGTGGCCTGAAACGCAAGAGCATGGACGAGAATGTCGAGGCGGAGAAGATCCGGCAACTAGAGGAGCGTATGAAACTGTTTGACAACCCCTCCGGTGTCACTGCTGTTCCCACTCCTGCTGCTGTTCCCCGGCACGACGATAGTGATCACTCTTCGGACTCAAGTTCTGACGACAGCTCAGCGAGTGAGTCTGAATGATTCTGTTGTGTCTGGGTATTGGTGTTTTCACTCTGCGTGCGACCGGTGGTGGCGAGGACTTTAGCATGGGGTAGTTGTTGGTCTCCCCACTTACTGTTTTCTCATAATGACGAGTGTTTACTCTTGATCTTTATAACTTTTCCTTTCGAACCACTTGCTTTCATCACTTTCATTTCCCTCCTCGTGCATTAGCATCAGCGTACATACATACAATCATCAAATTAAAGAACAGCAGTGTAGTCAGCTAATTCTAGTCAACCAATTGTGTTCCGTCGAGGTCAAGTAGAAATGCCAACGATCGGCCATGGCCTTTGCAGCAAGTCCTAACTACAGGGGGTGAAGAAATTTTAAACGACCACATAAATTCCGAGCGTACGACAGCGTGAAATCGCGACAGAAATGCATATGTATAAATTCACCTGCGTTTAGAACCATTTCCTTGCTTCCACTGCTGCCAGCCAGACTTCGTGGGTGCAGCAGGTGGTGGAACTGCAGCACGCAACGAAGAAGTGGGTAAGTGGGTGTCGGTGATTGATGCCCAGCTTTGGCCTGCCGGAGGAAAGGCGTTGGAGGGGACGGAAGCACAACTAGGAGGTTGGTGACCAGTGGAAGGAGGCTTTGGGGAAGGATTTGCAGGCGGCGGAGCCATTGGTTCAGGAGCGGAAGGTGGAGGAATTCCATGCTGGGAGCCACCAGAATCCAAAGAGGTCCACCCTCCAGCGCGAAAAATGGGAGCTCCTGACGCTGGAAGTGATCGCGAAAGTGGTGGTGCAACAGCCATGGGTTCGTCATGGGTGGATGGAGTAGCGCTGCTCGCTGCCCAGTCCAAGCACCCAGAATCTGTATCAGGAGGTTTGGGTGCCGTGGTGACTGCTGCCCAGCCAGCCTTTTTAAACCCACTAGGCTTTGTTTCGCTTGTAGGCCGTGTGTCATTTTCTGGGGCCAAGACAGGAGCGGGCGCTGCAGCAGCAGGTTTCGCGATCTTGATACCTTGTGCCTTGGCAAGTTTCCTGAGCTCCTTTTCCTCTCTCTTGCGTTCCTTTTCTTTGCGTTTCTCCTGTTCTCCCTGATTGACCAAGCGGGCGTTGGCCTGCATGTCCTTGAGGCGTGCCTTGTGGTGGTGGGCATAAGAGTTGGTGTGCTCGTCGTACTGGGCAACGTTTTGGAACTGTTTCTCGCAGAGAGTGCAATAGAACGGCCTGAGTGTGTCAGTGATCTCTGATTTGAGGGCTGCGCGCTTTGCCACGACGTCCTGAGGCTACGTCAGGGCAAGTCTGAGAGGTACAGCAAGTAGGTATACCTCTCTGGCTTTGCGCTGGTCTTGCGTTTCTTTACGCTGACGCTCCGAGTCCAACTCCCGTCTTTGTGACACGGTGGTCTCGATCATGCGGACATCCTGGTTGATCTTTCCAAGGCCGGTCAAATCGTTCTTGATCTGAAACGGGATGGGGTCGACTCGACCTGAGAGAGGACGTTACCGGCGTCGGCTAAAGATACGAGAGGTAGTACCATTCCCCGACAACCCGAGGGGCTGTCCCTCAGACCAACCGAGTTTCGCGAGCATTGCGAATCCCTTGTTCGTGCTCTTGATCTTGGTTTCGACGGTGATGACCTCCTTGTGGTCGTCATACTTGGCGATATCGGTAGCACTGTCCGACGACGGGGACGACGAGCGCGAGACAATGGAAACGTTGTCGTCGTCGCTGTCATCGGACGGGTTTGATCTTGATCGCTGGAGGAAGGAGAGAGGGAGGAGGGCAGTACGGGGTGATGTCAGACACGCCGAGGAGTACCTTGGGCTGTTCTTGCTGGCTGTGTGCCATTGGAATCGCGTCCCAGCTGCGAGCGACGCTTTCTGTGGACATGCTCGTCGCAAGTGAGACACACGTCTCACGTGATTCACGCGCTCAACGCCAACCACGACAACAAAACACGCTCGTCGTCGTCCGCGACGATGAACTCGGACGACTACTTCACCGACGAACTCGACTCTGGTATCTTACACCAGCTCGATGTCATCGAGGCGGCGCATCGTCCATTGCACAACCCGCAACTCCCTCTTGGAAACCCTTCTGCCAGACCGCCTCCAAAGAGAATCGAGAAGGAAGACTCGTTCATGGATTTTTCGCTCGACATCGACGAGGCCGACCTTCAGCGTATAGACTCGTTCATCGATGCCGCATACAAGAGTCAGGCTGGCACGGTTGCCGGCCCCAGTGCAACCCGCCCTCCTCCATCTAAATGTTCCGTCCAGACCACCCTTCACGGCGGTATCGTCGACCTCGCGTCCACCAGCAGAGCCTCAGCATCTCTCAGCGCGGCGCACAGGTCCAAGTCGGACCACCGTAGTCCTTTTGGCCAACCAGCCCCTAAAACAAAACAGTGGGACCATACCGCGTTTGCCAAGTCAGGATGGAGGAAGTCAAAGTCAAAGGGCAAAGAAAAGTCCAATGAGGACGAACAAGAAGACGAAGACGTGGAATTCGAGCAGTTTCCTGCTCCGTTTGTCTCAGGTACGTGGTGGCTGCTGTCCGTCATACCAGGACTGAAAGTTGTGCTACAGTCGGGTGCGTAACTTGGTCTTGGCCTTCCAGTGTCGCAGTTGACATTTTTCTCGTCTAAACCTTGGTCGTAAACTGAAGCTCTGTTAGTCTGCTTCCTCAGAAATTGCATCGTAGCAAACTCAGGACCTCTTGTAGCCCCTTCCGATGAAGCTCAAGGTGGACATGCTCGAGGCAAAGCATTGGATTTACCCGCTTAACCAGCCGAAACGAGATTACCAGTTCAATATCGTCAAACATTGTCTATTTGACAACACGCTCGTAGCCCTCCCAACGGGTCTTGGGAAGACTTTTATTGCTGGTGTCGTCATGTTGAACTGTGAGTTTGTGTGTACCAACCATCCTTGGATCATATGTGACGCAATTCAATCAAGTCTACCGCTGGTTTCCTGAGGGAAAAGTAGTTTTCGTCGCGCCGACCAAACCCCTTGTTGCTCAACAGATTGACGCATGCCATCAGACGTGCGGCATCCCAGGCAAGGATGCGGTGGAATTGACTGGTAATAACCCGCGCGCATACCGGTCTCGAATGGTGCGTCCTCGCCTTTGATGCTTGTAGTTGTGTTGACAGTTCGTAGTGGGAGCAAAAACGTGTCTTCTACATGACGCCACAGACGCTTATCAATGATCTCACCACTGAAAATTGTGATCCGCGGGATATTATACTCATGGTTATTGGTTTGCAACTCTCCTGCCATTTGCGTGACGTGTCCCTCTGACGGTTATTCAATGTAGACGAAGCTCATAAGGGCACGGGTGATTATGCATATGCGCAGGTCATTCGGTTTCTGATGGCGAAAAACCCAAATTTTCGAGTACTTGCGCTAACCGCAACCCCTGGGGGTACTCCTGAGGCAGTTCAAGCAATTGTAGATTCTCTGCATATTAGCCGAATCGAGATCAGAAACGAAGGGAGTCTCGATCTGAGAGAATATATGCACAAGAAGGTCAGTTTTCTCTCTGCTGATCGAAATATGTATCTCATTTTTGATTAGGAGGTCAAGCAACATATCATCAAAATGACGGATGAGATTACTCGTTTTCAGCAACTTTTAAAGACTGTTATGGAGGTTAGCCGAAGTTACTCTGCTAGACAACTCTAACTGTTCGCGTAGTCGGTAGTAAAACCGCTCGTGGCCAGAGGCGTCATAGAGCCACTGGATGTCGTCAAGATGCATCCATACCGTGCTACAGCTATAATACAACGCATCGCAAGTCAGCGAAATAGCCCGCACGTATGGGCCATGGGAGCCCTTTCCATGCTGTCATCGATGGCACGGGCAATGTCTTATTTGGTAGGGATATCTCTGGATTTATAGTGATCTGCGGTCGATAACTTTCGTTGCCTTTCCAATGCAAATAGATGGAAGCTAGTGTCACCATGTGCTTTCATTCTCTGCAAGATTTGGTTCGTGATAAGGACAGTTCCGATCAGAAGAAAAAGAAGTCTTTGAAGCTCAAGTCGGACTCCACGTTTCAACAGCTACTCGGCGCCCTTGAAGCAGCCCAGAAACGACCAGGAGGGTTCGAGACGCATCCCAAGATGGAGAGGCTGAAAACACTTTTGATACAACATTTTGGGCAAAAACTCGCGGAAGGTGGCGAAGAGGCAGAGGTCAACGATACACGGGCGATGGTATTCGTGACGTATCGAGAGTGCGTTGACGAGATCGTCGAAGCCTTGAACCAAGAATCACCACTGCTGAGGGCAACGCGCTTTGTCGGTCAGGGAGCTGATAAGCAGGGCAAGAAGGGTTTCGCTCAGAAGGAACAGTTGGAGGTATGAAATAAGCGCCGCTTCAATCAATGCCATTACACTCATCCTAACTAACAGGTGATCAGAAAGTTCAAAGCAGGAGAGTTCAACATTCTAGTGTCAACATCAGTCGGCGAGGAGGGGCTTGATATCGGAGAAGTTGATATGATTATTTGTTATGATGCTCAAAAAACACCCATCCGTATGGTATGTCGTTTCTCTCCCTGAAGACAGACAATCTCATTCTTCCCTTTCTTTCATAGCTTCAACGCGTTGGGCGGACTGGCCGCAAGCGTGACGGCTATGTGCATGTCTTGCTCGCCGAGATTCGCGAAGAGTTGAACTGGGACAAAGCTCATGACACGTACGGTGAACTACAAAAATGCATCGTTCGCGGAGACCAGCTCGAACTGTATGGTGATGTACTACGGCTGCTTCCTGATCAGGTACGACCCCAAGTATTGGAGAAACGAATGGTGATCGAGGAATATGCCCGCGAGCTACCTACGCGAAAGAAGGCTTCAATCACGACGGAAGATGGGGAGCCAGCTGTGAATGGGAAGAAGAGAAAAAGAAACGATGATATGGAGAGGAATATCCCTCCAGGTGCAAGCCGCGGTTTCGTGAGTGTGTCTGATTTGTTGGTCAAGGGAAAGAAGAAGAAAGTAAAGTCGATGGAATTTAACGATGCCCTTGCTGATGACGATTCTACGGATATGGAACTGGAAGGGAATCTTCTTGGTTTTCGGCGTACTGTTTCGACACCCGTCGTAGCTAAGTCGAGTGCCAAACACAAGAACACGTTGCCGAAGTCACGCACAATGATCCCCAGGAAACGCAAGCCATCCGCGGCTGGAAAAGGGGGCTTGTCGATGGTCACCCTCCCGTCTCGGCAAGCTGATATCGACGTGGAGATGGATCAAGCTATGCCTATCGCCGATCAATCAACCCCGCCCGAAACCGCGCGCACATCACGTCGATTCTCGCCAGCTTCACCTGGTCGTTCTCTCCGCGACGCAACCCACAATCGACCCATCAAATCGATTTGCGACGACATCATTGAAATCACTTCTTCGTCTCCGTCTCGTTCAATCTCTCCTCACCAATTTTCTGCACCCACCGTGGTTCACCGTGACGTGGCGGATTCATCCAAGCCTCAGTTTCAAGAACTTGACGGAGATTCATCCACCCTCAATTCTTTGCTTGAAAAACCTGATGACCAGGATATTGCTTGGCTTTTAGACGAGGACGAGGATCCAGAGATACAGATTCTCAACTCTTCACCCGCCGCGCCAAAACCGAAGAGATGCCCTCCATACCCGTCTTGCTTTACAGATGAAAGTGCTATTGGGGATAGCAGCATTGTCGGAGGAGGCAAGACGAAGAGTGCGCCGACCCCCCCAGTAGTGGAGCCGCCTCTCGGAGACAGGCCGGCATCTACTCCTCCTCGAGTTACCCGACCTTCACCTGATCCAACTCCGGACATTCCCGAGGGGTCATTTGCGCTCCGTCCAGCAGGTAGACGGCGAATTGTCAGGAAAGAAACGCCGGATACTCCGGAAACAGATTCACCTCTTCGATTACGCCGGCTGAGGCATCATGACACGGAAATCATTTCGCCGTCGACCCCCCCACTACAGCCGAAGAGGATTGGGCGAAAACGCCCGATC